>JALPQI010014760.1:0-24893 GCA_025490895.1 Thaumatotibia leucotreta
TTTAATGCAAACATAATGTTTTACAAGAGTGATCAATGATCATAAATCATAAAGTGGGTATTAGGTATCAGTGTTTTTTTTTTCATTACTTTGGAAGTACTCCTGTAGCTCAGTCGTGACGTGACCCTGTCTGCGACGGCAGGTCCCGGGTTCAACTCCGGGTAAGTGAATTTGTCGTTTGAGTAGTACTTACCTATTTTATTCGTCAAAAATATTTATTTTGGCCATGATATTAATTTATTTACTTGGACTTTCAATGGCTTCAAAAGTTGGCGTCAAAACGATCACAGAGACCCCTATTTAGAGTTTTGGAACGCAGGATTTAAAAAGCACATTTTTTTATTAAAACTGCCGGTAGGTCGCCCGTCTTCTCCCATTTCCGTTATCCTTATCTGCTTACATTAATAATTATTTGCACTTTCTATTGATTTATTGATTGACAAGTAAACTGCGACATATGACGAAACCCTAATCGATATTTCGTCATCCTAGTGTAAACTTTACATATAGATGGGGTTAAATCTATTATATTTGAATTATGATGTATGTTGCTAGCCTGATAATGGCTTCAACACAACAGAGACCTACTTAAATAGAATACAAAAGATAGCGTCAGAGGACCTCCCGCAAATATTTCTGAAATGTAGAAATATATCATCGTTTCATTGCCGAAAGGTTTTTTGAAAGAGATCGCTCTTTAGCGATAAGACCGCCTGTTGTGTTACCTCTACCTTTAAGATTGTAAATTTTTTTGTATAATTTTTTTGTTACGAGGTGATGTGCAATATCTTAGTATTGTATTGTATACATTTCTGGCTCTAGTGAAAAAAAAACCCGGCCAAGAGCATGTCGGGCTATGTTCAGTGTAGGGTTCCGGAGTTATTCAAAAGCAGCTGGGCCGATTATGTTCGAAATATTAGTTTTATTTTAAAGTATTCTATAAGCCCACTGATTTTTTCATAATTTTTGTACCCACGGATCAAAAGTTAGAGAGGGCATCATTTTTTTTTATTCTGATGGTGCTGTTCTCTCTGAAACTATTTAGTTAAGAAAAAATCTTTTGGGGCCCTAATTCCTTTAGAAAAACCTATTTGACAATACGCCACACTATAATATTACAGTAAATTAAAAAAATCATCCCCCCCCTTTACTACCTATAAAAAAAAATCTACATTTTATTGTACCACTTTGTCGGCTTGATTATGATTACAAAGTGACAAGTGGTAAATTGCAAATTTCTAGTAGGTACAGTCGGGGAATTTAAATTCCTACCCACCTAAGGATCAATATCGTATAGCAAACAGTCATCATAAGAGCTATCTACTAAGCACAACGTTACTTTGACATATCAGACGCATTTTTTTGTGTTACTAGGCAACTGATATGAATAAGAACGTTGACATGGGGAACTGTAAAACGTCAAGGCACTGCTAAAAATGGATGTCAGTAATCGAAACTCTAACAAAATATATTTCTATCGCTTTCAGTCTTGCTATACATGAATGAATTTGATTGAATGAATCGGGAACTCGGAATCAAAGTTTAAATTTTTGATTGTCGACGAATCCAGACACTGGTCTACTACCGCGAACTACGAAATTCTTAAATATCGATCATTTTTCTCTGTCACTCTAACCAAGGCGTCATTAGAGAGTGAGAGAAAAATTCTCAAAATTTGCGGATTTCAAAGTTCGTGGTAGGGCGGCTGGTGCCGATATATAGGCTGAAAGCAAAATGTTTCTGTCGATAAACTAACATAATTGACTAAAGTGATAATTCAATAAAAGCATAACGGACGTTCTTTATTCATAACATATATTATTCATAACAAGAACACTATTTTATCTCATTCAATCTTATTTAATCAATCACTTGACAAGGGTCGCGTTTTATAAAGTTACAATTTACAATTTCGCTGTTTGCCTCTCTAACGCACACACGTATTGGCTAGAAAGAGAGGCAAACAGCGAAATTGTAAATTGTAACTTTATAAAACGCGACCCAGGGTGTTCATTAAAAAAATAAGTTTTCAACGCAACAAATTAAGACAATAGTCATAAAAAAATCATTTAAAAACACGTGTATCCACCAAGATCGCGAATGACCACGCCACAAATGTAATCTTCCGGTTTGAGACCTGGAAAATGCTGTAGATGTCTAGTCAAGATTTAATTACTGACGGGCGAAGTGATGTCGCGCTGCTTTATGAGCCTCGGTCAATGCTATTTTTTTCGCAGGCCGCCTGTGATGAAAATCCATTGCTTGTAGGCAATTCCTTATTGTTCTAGGGTGAACGTCAAACATTTCTGCAAACCGTCCTGTTGTCGTAGAGCCATCCAAATTATATTGACGTCGCATTAATCGGCGTTGGTCTTCGCTAATGCTAGCGGGCGATGGTTATTTTGCCTTTGATCATAAATAAAAGAAATACCAGATATGTCAAGCCCATACAAAAATATGCGACAGCCAAAATATACCTCGACACTAGGCAGCGTTAGTAAATTTTGCCTGTTGAATAATTTCAGCACTAGTTGGCGTTAGTTGTCATACATAAGGATTAATACAGCTTGTATAATATTTGGACTTACAGTGACATCTAGTGATGAGTAGGTAGTATTGCTTCTGGTGTACCATTGTCGGCCCTACTACTTGTCAGTAGATGTCGCTTTATGATATATATTGAAAAAACATGATTACAACACGGACATTGCATCAGTTGCGGAACACATTCGTGCGATAATGTCTAGGACTCGAGTGATGAAGACAATATTTTGCTATATATTTATTACAAAAACAAGTGGAAATATAAAAAATGATTCTGGATGCATCCGTATACCTTTTAATAATTTAAGTTTTTTTTTCCAATCTCAATCCACGACTTTTCTGTTACATACTTTTTCCTGGCATACTCTGGCAGCTTATCTTATAATTGTACAAACATGCATATTTTTCCACCTCCTGTACGAAATTAACATTAAAAAGTTCCGCCGCCGCCGCTATTTCGTCTGCAACGCGTATGCGACTCGAATAGCGTGCGACCAGCACGACAGTAGCAGAGATTATTTAGTTTAAGTATTTTGATTAAGATTATTTGGGTACTTTGTGACAGTAGCGAGCGACTGATATATGATATCAAACGCGTCGTCAACGCGTCTCGTGTCTCGTCGTGTGTGCAAGGTCGTAAATCAATATATATGGCGGATCCTCAGATCCTCACAAGCGACGTGTAGGATACGGGTATGAAACGCAAATCGCTTGAGCGTCGCCTCGTGAGAGACGGGCCTTAAAATCGCATTGGCAAAACTGGAGAGACATCAATTGTTTGTCGATTGAATAGCTTCAATAAATTATATCGAAATAAACTGTGATGGATGATAAATTACGGAGACTACTTTTAGATTCACTATTATTTTAATTTTATTGTGTAGGTATAAATTTTATTGACACATGTAAAACTAGGTTATTCGGTAATATTCAGGTTATTATGTGATGTGTGATATGGACTTAGTTATTTCTTGATATTACTTTCACTAATTAGTCCTCCTATGCTAAATGACAATAATATTGTATGAAAACATTGGCAACATTAATTAGCGTGACAGTTAATGTAATTAAAATTTCATTTATTCCCATTGTAAATGTATGAATGGTTTTCTTTCATTTTTGGCTTTTTTGTACATTGCCGTAAGTTGAATTGGAACCTATTATTGGGAAACTATTGGAAGGAATGGAATCGATTGGTATAAAAACTTGGTCCCATAGGTACAAACTTTTTATCCTGAATAGAAACAGGATCCTGTATATTTTTTCTAAAAACTGTAAACGCTAATCTTCATTAATTTAAAATCGAAGGAAGGTATTCTAAGGCCTTCTAATTACTTTAAATCTGGTAGCTGCCCTTACAGACCTAAAATAATTTCCCAAATAGATGTGGTACATAGTGGGTACTTAATAAATGTACGTACGACCTTTTTCACCTTCTTCACGCGGAAAGCTGATCGAGAGACCTGGCAACGAGGCGCCGCCGCCGAGCGGGCGAGGCGACCTCCGCGAGCTGGAAATGCATAACCGCTCGCGCTCGCGCATGTGTTGTACGTCACAGGGCAAATTTAATTGCACGCGCAACTCTAACAAGGAAGGTTAGGGTACCCAACTGTCCGACTTCGATTTGATTCATTTTGATATAATATAATGTTATAGAGTAGTCTAAAATAACGGACACGTATTTTTTTTGCTGCCCAAACTCAACCTGTTAGGAAAAAAAACCGGCGA
This sequence comes from Thaumatotibia leucotreta, assembly GCA_025490895.1. Classification (NCBI taxonomy): domain Eukaryota; kingdom Metazoa; phylum Arthropoda; class Insecta; order Lepidoptera; family Tortricidae; genus Thaumatotibia; species Thaumatotibia leucotreta. The sequence continues at coordinate 4,273 of JALPQI010014760.1, forward strand.
AGTGCGAGTCGGACTCGCGCGCGAAGGGTTCCGTAAATCCGTACCATTATCAATTTATTATTAAAAAAATACAGTTAAATCAACCTACCTCAAAAACTATAGGAGATAATTTAATCAAACCAAAAATCGTTGATAGAGCTTATTAATGTGCATAACATATTTTTTTTTTAAATTTTATATCGCGTAGTTTAAAAAGTAGAGGGGGGACACATTTTTCAGACTTTGAGAGCTGATATCTCGAAAACGATTTGCTTAAATAAAAATGAGATGTAGGTATAATCCTTCATATCATTTTCAAAGACATTTATTTTTATGCCAATCGTGACAGATAAAAGACACTTTTTTCCCATAGTAAAATTATGAAACCAGTTTTCTTGAATCTTTGTCTTCTTTGTACATCGCCGTAAGGTGACCCCTAGGAAACTATTGGTACTGGATAGGAATGGAATCGATGGGCATAAAAAATAAAGGGAGATTTTTTTTTTAATTTTTCATACAATTTGATTGTGAATTTGAATTTTTGATTTGTGGCTTTTCTAGCCGAAACATTTTTTTGGTCCCTTACGAGCTTTTGGTCCTGAACAGAAACAGGATATATTGGCGTCAAAAAAAAGTTTGTCTAAAATGACCATTTTCTCCCACCCTGTATGTTTTTTCAAAATGTGTAAACGCCAATCTTTATTAATTTAAAATCGAGGGAAAGTCTTTTAAGACTATTTTCGCGTAGCTACTCTGAATCTGGTAGTTGCCCTCACTGACCCAAAAATAATTTCCATCCGGTATACAATCTGTTACCGGCGTCCGGGTATTTTTAAAAACCGGTAATATGAGTTACCTACCGTACTATAGTTTTATTAAGTTCAATAATATACCTAAACAAACATTTTCAGTAGCCTTTGCCCAATGATTTGATGTATACAGTATGTTACCGGCGACCGGGCATTTATTAAAATGCGTAACATGGTTTGCCGGACTTTAAGCGTAGTAAGTGCAATAATATAACTAAACGTATTCAGTGGTGTGTGGCCAACGGTTGTATGTGTACAGTCTGATACCAGTAGGCAGTGATGATGGTTGCGTTTTTATTGTTTGTCGTAGTTTCTGTCACTTTTTAATATTAACGAGTGGCACATGCCACGATAAACGCTGGACCATCAAAAGCCTCCAGATATAAATTGTCTGTAAGCTGTAAATGTTGGGGGTAGGGAGATGGTCACGTTCGGGTGTGCGTCGCTGTACTAACGGACGAAGCCTCAAGTCCGTCATACGCGTCCTTGTCGGCAGTAGGTCGAATCTGCCCCGTCTATTCTAATGGGTAGATCGCACCCCTCAGGCAATGCTGGTGACCATAACATAACATACATTTTTCAATGACATGTAAAAATGAATATTAGAGAGATAAATTCATATAGATACTTAAATACCTGGCTGCCTCCTAGCCACGACCAAGAAACAAATATTCGTGATAAATAAATACACAAATAATTTCCTCGCCGGTATTTGAACTCTAAACACTATACGTATAATTATGTATACCGAAATACGATTGAAAATAAGTTGCATATCGAAAATAAGGTGCAAGAGAAAGATGGCCGAAATTTTCATTTTTCGAAGTTCGCGATAAGCCTAGAGGATTAGCTAACTAAATACATATAATACTTACATGCAGCAACTAGACCATCATGGAGGCTTTTATTGTCACTGAGTAACGAGATGAAGATTTTAGAATTTATAACTAACGTGAGACTCTAACATATTTAAATATTTAGCAAACGGGTTACTCACGAAATTTATGTCGATACAAACATACATACATGTCCGGCAATTATCGACGTAAATTACGTGAATAACCCGTTTGCAAAATATTTAAATGATGATGATGATGATACCTAGATGAAGATTTTTGACAATGTCCTGAGCACTATTTAATTAAAAAATCTAACTAAAGAAATGTAACTCCAATAAAAGCCCGCTTGATGGTAACAGACTGTATGTATATCAGTTATCACTTGAAATGTAGTAATAAACTCAAATTTGTGCGCCTCCGTGCGACCGTACCTATGTACAGTCGACAAAAAATGTGTTCTACCAGTTTTAGACTTTATTATGACTAATAATTCATCATCATCATAATCATCATCATATCAGCCGAAAGACTTCCACTGCTGAACGTAAGCCTCCCCCAAAGATTGCCACAATGACCTGTCCTGCGCCACCCGCATCCAGCGGGGTGAGGCGGGTGGCGACGGGTGGTGACGGGTGGCAGCGGGGGGAGGCGGGCGGTGGCAACGGGAGGCGGGTGGCGGTGGGTGGCGACGGGTGGCGGCGGGGGGAGGCGGGCGGCGACGGGTGGCGGGCGGCAGCGGGGGGAGGCGGGTGGCGACGGGGACGGTTGGTGACGGGTGGCAGCGGGGGAAGGCGGGTGGCGGCGGGCTGAGGCTGGAGATGGCGGGCGGCGACGGGTGGCAGTGGCGGGAGGTGGGTGGCAACGGGTGGCGGCCACGCAACGCGCACGTACACGCATCTGGTGTGACCCAGCCTTTATGATTGCACATAATTATAAATAGTATCAATTCTATCTTTAAAAATATTGTCACGTTTCATATAGTTGCTCAGGCATATACTATGCGAGTATGCGAGCGGGAGGGCAGTAGGCGCGCCGTCACGTACAGGGCAACAGGAGCGGGGCCCGCGGGTGAATTCAGATTTTTTCCTAGGTTGATGCCCGATCTTATAAACTACAATCAATTTCATTAATAAATTACCATCCAATTTTTTTTGCCCACGATAATTAAATGGCGGCAAATTTAAAATTTCAAACAGACGAATACGGGTGCATGAGGTATTTCTGGAATTATACGTTGCACTGGATGGATGGAAGGCGGCCACTTCATTTTGTCTTTCCTTTATACGTAATTTCCTACGGAGTTAATATTCTATACTTAAAATACCTAAATATATTAATATTTGTAAACTATGTACGATTAATATATTTATTAATAATCGTATTTTTTTCAACTATGTTGAATTCGAACGTAGGAATGGAACATTATCGTCGAAGGTCAAATGGAATAAAAAAAATGGTTTGGTAGAATAACCTCGCCAATCTCGCCATAGTTCTTCGGTAAATTTGTTGCCAGCTGTAGCTACTGGCTAAGTGGCAAGTTGGCAACGTCGCTCGTTCGTTCGCTCGCAGTGGTGATTCTATTTTGCAAGTTACCTATTCGGCTATATGTAGACTATAATGTAATACTTATTATGATTATACGAGGGGCCGCACATAGTGTGCCACTAAGAGGGATAGACATAGTCACTTACTACTAAGAAGATACTTGTGTGTGTGGCACTTAGACTTAGCATCTAACACACACACACACAAAAAATAGTGGCACAGTGATAAGGACGGACGATTATCGTTCCTTTTCACTTCCACTAGTAAAAAGTTTCATAAGACCATCCCTTTCGTTCTTGCTATTATTATTACGTTGTCAAATCCATATCCATATTCTAAATCCATGTGATTATAGCATGATTATAGGTATTTCAAAACTTGACGCTTCAATCATGATATTTATGATGGTGAAATTTGTACCGTGATTTATAATACGAGATACGAGTTATTACTATTATCAGTGGCGGCTGTAGGCGCTGCACTACCTACCATGAAATTTGACAGAATCGTCATCAATATTCATTTTTAAATACTCCACGACATTTCTATATTTTTGTTTTCATATAAATAACTATAACTATAGTGGACACCACGCCACTACCGTTCCCGCAGTTCTAAAATTTCGCGCCGTGAGCATATTTTTGGGATTTTTATTTTTGCTGGTGCAAATATCGAATTTGACGGAAATGAGCCTATGATAGGCAACAGAGATTCAGGAGCGTATATTTAGGGATTTGCTAAACATCTAATAATTCATTTGGTGTTAAACCGTATCTCGAGCTCTATCTAAATCTACATATTAGCATCATCAGCCCTTCCGCGAAAATCGAAATCCGCAAATTTCGAGGATTAGTCCCGCTCATTGCCCGCTCACGACACCTTCGTTGGAGTGACAGAGAAAAATCTTCGAAATTTACGAATTTCGATTTCCGCGAACTTCGAAATCAGTAAATTTTGGGGATTTGTTGCTGTCCTAATCAATTCAAGACGCCTTTGTTGAAATAACAGAGCTAGATGTTCTAAATTTACGGTTTTCGTAGTCTGTGGTAGGCTTTTTACTTAAAGTGCCAAAGACACGATGTATGTTTACAAATTTCGATAGTTATGGAAGATTGGAGTGACAAAGAAAAATCCTCGAAATTTACGAATTTCGTTTTTCGCGGTAGGGCCACAGGGCTTTATTTGCGGTTTTACACTTATATTCGCATCCTCTCTTATATTTTTGTGCAAAATTGATTTTAGTGACATCTATGGCCTCTTTTGTCCTAAACGGATCTATCCATTTAATGTTTTACTCCGATAGCAAGCTAAAATTCAATGACGAGATCATTAATCTATTGCACGATAGATGGCGTTTAAATGAATCAATGCTAATAAATTTAAAATCTTCATACATATATTTCTATTGTTTAAAAGGCTGTAAAATGATTTTCTTTGCTACGATATGTTAATTCAATTAAAAATATATATTGTCAGATACTGAGAGGGGAGAATATAAGCAGTCAAAATACGTTTATGTGCCAATGGCGCACGCGGCGCCATCTGTTAACGTTTTTGAAAAAGAATTTAGAGTTGTATGGGGCGAACAGTCTATGTATAAGTTAGTCTATGCTGACACTGACAGCATCTGCCATGTGTTTAAGTAATTATTTATTAGAAACGTAAATAACTTCGTAAAGAGGTTCTATGTGACGTGCAGTGACACTGACAAATAATGGGTATTGACACATCAATACTAAAATTAAAATTTCGACCTTAATGCATCGTGAATGCCTAACAACATTTCTACGAAATGGGTAGGAAATTAAATTCCCTGACTGTACCTACTAACGGCCACTGAGCTATGATGCGGACAGACAGACGGACATGCCACACTACAAGGGGTCCTACTTGGATACGGAACTTTAAAAAGGGTATCAGTTTAAAACGAGTAAAGTATACATAGACGTACATCGTTAAAAAAAATGCCGGCCGGTTTTACGCTTTTTCACTAGAGCCACTTTATCTCAGTTGGGTTGGGGGGCGACAATTTTTTTTAATATATAGCTTATATCTACGAAAAAATTAATGGACTTTAGAAAAAAACTTATTTCTATATTTTTTTTCTCACTTTGTCGGCGTAGTTAATATGAACCTACAGATATTACGATGTCTTCAGGGCATTTACACCTGAAATCGCCTGAAATAGACGCAAAGGCCAGTAGTACATATATTACGAGAAATTTGCAATTTGGTACATGTACCAAATTTCTCGTACGTACGTAACGGACAAACAGACAGACGAACGAAAATGGCGAAACTATGAGGGTTCCGTAGTAAACTACGCAAACTTGTAACGATGGGTCAAAAAACAATCACATTAGTCAGACTCAACTGTTTGGTCCCTTGGCTAGCCTTAGTTTAGCGACACTGATCATACCGCGGGCTAAAGTCCTTTCAAAATTAAAAAAAAACTCACTCAAAATGGTCGTCTGATGCCACCGAGTTCCCTGAACTACGAGAGTCATGCCTCACGTTTTTATAATAGTTAATTTTGACCATCACGCGCGCGGCTGCCGACAGTACTGATAAAAGTAACGTAGTTTCAGAGTTATCTACCGTTTGCTTACAAGAAATACGATAAAATAGTACGAATGGTACAGGGAGTTAAGACTTTTTAATTAGGTTAAGATGCGAATCTGAAAAGAGGCAATGACCTATTAATGTAATTGTTTTATCTGACATTTTAGAGTTGAGATGAGGAATTATTGCGCATTTAGGTTGGCCAGGCAGGCGATTTTTTAGACAAGTTGCCAATCGCTAGCGCTTAATCGTCAATCGTAAACGAAAGGCAGCTAACTGTCTTTGTCGCACTAATATGCAAGAGTGACAGAGAGGGAAAACTACGATACGCTACCAAGCGCTAGCGATTGGCAACTTGGCTAAGCATCCAGGTCTCGCCGCGAGCTACGATGCTGCCACGACATTGGTCTAAGGCGACCAGTGACGAGCGAATCCATAAGTTGGAACGAGATGCCGATATGAGAACTCCCGCTCACACGTATGGTTTTCTGCTAAGCCGGTCGCCTTAGGCCCTGGTTTTTCTGGTCGGCGACCGGCGACCGACGCGTGTCAGAGAAACCACCCTCAAACATTCGCGAACAAAACATTCGAACGTCGTCGGCAGCGGACACGCGTCGGTCGCCGGCCAGAAAAACCAGGCCTGCTACCGCGAACATCGATGTTTGCAAATTTCGGGATTTTTTATAGCTTAGTAGCTAGCGGTGAGACCAGGGCCTGATGCTTGGTTGTTCTCTGCATTGGTGGGAAATAATACTGAAAGATACAACAAAAACAATTATTTATTTGGTATATTTACATTAATGAAAATAAATAGTAATGCAGTTTAGTTACAATTACTTACTAATAAAATGGAAATGAACAGTCACATATTTGTGAAGTTGATTTAATTTAAGCATGTTAGTAATTTTCAGAAAATTTAAGTAAAATATAAAGTTTTTAGGAAATATTATGATGTTTAACTATAAGAAACTGATAATGTATTAAAATATACTTGACAGGTGCCTTAAATGTAGAAAGAAATTACGTCAATTACTAAACAATAACTAAAATACTAGTTTATACTATCAATCACTACATGCCTTTAATTTTTGGTCTAAATGATTTTCTAAACATAATTTAAGTACTACATTTTACATAACAAAATGCAATTTAGCACAAGCTCAAAGACAGCTTTATTAAAATTAAGAAATGGCTTTTATTTTGAATCAGAAAACATAACAAAATTAAAAGCTCCCTCCCTTTAACATTGTTAAGCAGGCAGTATTTAAAGGATAAAAGATTATTAAGAATTCTGAAATATTTAGATTATGCTTGCTAATAAATACTTTAGAATTTTAGATGTGAATATAAAATCAAAGCACAGAGTTTTAGGTCATGGCACAATTTTACAGTAGGTATATGTATGTAATCCAAAGGCTAAAGTAAATTAACATGTACAATTCAAGACTAATTTGACATGATGGAACAAGAGTTATATTGATTCCAAACCATGAAACAAAAAAGCCTGAAGAAAGTAATGTGTCAGGACTAACGAGAGTGATGGTCAGCTTTACATATCAAGTAAAATCTAACTTTAAAATAATTGCAACGTCATGGTACGGCTATTGGATATTAAGCTCGTCCATGGCAACATAGAATAGAAATAGCACATCTCCGGAGGAAAGGTAGGTGATAGCCTAAAGTGGAGTGGATATGGGAATTACCGTGAAACCTAAAATGGCATATTATTTTGAACTCTGGAGGTTGTACATAAGAATACATTTTGAGGATGAGATTCTTTGTCACTCTTCTCACATTTATAATATATGATTCCTTTTGTGACAGCTATCATAGTAGCTTTACAAGACAGCAAAATAATGAGTGCATGTTCTAGGTTACATTTACTTGCTTAATATTTTAGTTATGCAATGTTCAGTGCACTACATTGTACCTCAAACATTACTTAAATTTCAAATGACCATAATTAGATATTTTTTCAATAACTGTCTTCCAAATGTTTAGTTGAAAGGTTCAAGTTCAGTTGTAGTTTTGAAATAAATATCCATGTCCAACCTAAAGTTTATAATAACCTTAATTCTCTACCCTACTACCATACATGAAAATAGCAAGGCCATAAGTCAACAATGAAACTTTGTTTAGAATCTACATTCTAATTTAATATGAAAAGGTCTTTTAATAGGTTAGGTCCTTGGGTAGCTGAATAATAAAATTAAATACTGATTTTTCAACACCCAGTTAACAGTATCTGTCAAAAAACATGTTAGCTCTATCCTTTTTTGACTGATGACCTAAGATAAGGATGGTAATAATTTTAACTAACAGATACATTCATACTGAGAATTGATAAATCAGCCCTAAAAAAGGCATTATCAACTATTAGTTAAATAGTTTTAGGGAAATACCAGTTTATAAGTAAACCATCCAACGCAGGCTCCATCGAGATAAGGAAGTGGGGTGTAACACCACACTTTACACAGTAGGGTGTGAAAATTAGTTTTTCCCTACAATTCCTCGGAGTTCCTGTGCAGTAGTTTTAGATGTTGAAACCCAGTTTCCTCATGCAGGCCTTGTGTTCCTCGATCAGGGGGCCGCAGTTTTCTTCTCCATGCTCAATTATGCTGAAAAGATAAATATCTATGTTAATTTTGAGATCACGACAGTGTACATTTGATTTTAATTGCTAAATGTGTGGGTTACTCTTATTCTATTTTAGTTACCAATTTTTTAATGATATAATAATACTGATTGTTCGAGTTTTAGCAATTAAGGTTTTGACTATCCAGTGGATATTCTGATTTATGCCAAATGGACGTAGTTCTGCAAACAGGAACCAATCCACACGAATTTGTCATTTTAAAGATTGACTTGTTTGTTTTGATTTAAGGAGTTAATTAAAATGACAAATTCGTGTGGATTGGTTCCCGTTTGCAGAACTACGTCCAAATAATAGACAAAGTACTGATAGACATAAAATAATGGTAATGGAATAGGAAAATTAAACAGCCATTTTAACAGTCTGCCAACATTGTTAACAAACTTTTTGGAAACTGCTCCTTTAGGAGTCTATCTGGAGTGCTCTTATAGAACATAAACAGATTACTGCCAAATGTTTAAAATCAAATAACAACCTTAGATACTAAATAACATACGTTATAGGTTAGTTATAATAACTAACATTACTATTTATTGCATTTCAATTTCTGTAGTCAGCCTCTGTAGCCTAGTTGGTAGTGACCCTGCCTACGAAGCGGGAGGTTCTGGGTTTGAATCCCAGCGAGGGCATTATTTGTATATTTATTCATCAAATAATTTTGTTCCTTGGTTGTGGAAACCACTGTGGTATCTATCTATTATAAATATCGTTGCCTGGTACCCACAACACAAGCCTTAATTGAGCTTACCGTGGGACTAGGTTGATTTGGATAAGATGTCCCAAGATATATAATTTATATTTTAAAGGCATCATGCTAAGGAAGGACTATTAACTACAAAACATTTTAACACTGAAGTTTTATTGGATAAATCGTGATAAAAGAATGGCAATAAAAATAATAAATAAAAGTGACAAGTTATTCATGTAGGCAATTGATTAGGATAAATCAGATCGTTTGACAATATAGATTGATATTACTATAATATATTTAAAAATACATAAAATAAGTTTGATTGCGTAATAATACTCGAGGAAAATAGCAAACATAACCTCACCAAGCATCTCGCACTTTTTTCGTTTCCGGGCAAGCACAACACGGCTTCAATTTCTTTTCCCCTGCTGCTGGGGCCGGCGCCTCTGGTAGTTTGATTTCGGCAGCTTTAGCGTTGGCACTTCCCATTTTAAAGTAAGTGTTTGTTGATGAGAAGAAGTGATGAAATACCTGTGTAATTCACGGAAATACAAAGTTTTATAACCACACGACCTTCTCGTCTTTTCTGTCATTAGTGTCACTGTCAAATTCAAGGTCATTAATAGGTTGCGTTTACAAAGATAGTTTGTCACTTTCGATTTCGTTTCGTTTCCCCAGTATTTGCCGCGGCGTGAAGCCGCGAACGCGAGTGTGGACTGTGGACAACTCAACTGAACGCAACGCACCAGTAGAAAAAGGCAGCAACTTTAAAAAATGTGGGCACGCAGAGTTAGTAGAAAAATTTATTAGCCGCCTACTAGCTAGCTTGTTGGTCAGAATATATTTGCAAGGGCACCTAGATAAGATTTTTAAAGATGCAGACATGTTATATTTTAACACGTTCGCTGCGGCAGTTAGCTTAAAAAATAACTGCTCAATAAACCACACTTGTACGGGGTTGTATGGACCCTGTATAATTTAATAAATAAATATCTTGGGATACCTTACACAAATAGAGTAAATAGACCCAGTCCGAGTGATATGATATAATTGATATATTATACTCTGTGCAACCAACTTGCCAGCAGGAAAAGGCGGCAAATAAAAAAAAAAGTAGGCGGGAATAGTTGGTGGGAGTAGAAAATTTGAATTTGTCGCCTTTTTCTACTGACAAGCTGGTCGGACATACTATATGTACTTATATTATATAATAAATAGATATCTAAGTATTTAGACAACAACTACCAAAGACCAAATATTAAATACATGTGATACACAAATAATGTCCTCGCCGGGATTCGAACCCGCAACCTCCAGCTTCGTAGGCAGAGTCACTACCAAACCAACACTAGGCTACGGAGGCAGACAATTTAATTTGATTTGATTTAATTTGAACGAACTACCTGGCCACAAAGAAACGGAAGATTCGAACAGGGTCGCGTTTTATAAAGTTACAATTTACAATTTCGCTGTTTGCCTCTCTAACGCACGCACAAATTAGCTAGAAAGAGAGGCAAACAGCGAAATTGTAAATTGTAACTTTATAAAACGCGACCCAGAACTTTAATACTTCTGTAATAAAACATATTATTAATTATTAACACTTTCGCACTCGCTGGTACTAGTTAAACTTGAAAGGCAACAGTACAATATAGAAAGAGACACACGTATACGTCATCGCGTGGTGCAAAGACACGCGAGTCATGATAATAATTTTGCAGTCTAATGCAAACATTGAAAGTAAACACACGTTATACGTCCATCGCGTGGTGCAAAGACCACGCGAGTCCATGATAAATAATTTTTTGCAGTCTAATGCAAAACATTGAAAGTAAACGCTTGTGTCAGTTTTTTTTTAAGTTTTGTGTATGGGTTTAGAATAACTTTTGGCGGTAAACTAAACAGACATTGCGAGTGAGGTGAGTGGATGGTTTTATAATATTTAAATTAATAATTTAAATCTGTGTATATACATGCAATTTAGGATCCCGCAAAAAAGTAAACTTTAAGATTATACCCATGCGTGTAACGATTATTGTGTAATTACTGTGGAAATCTATCATTTGATGATTATATCTGATAACGTGTATTATTTCTTCAGTGTCTCAATATGTTAATGTTAATGACATAATTTTCGGTATCGATAAATAACTACTAAGTAATCTAAAATTAATACAACATTACTTATTTACCTAACTTACATCTGTCAATCGTTTTTAGCGTGTCTGTCGAAGATGCCATGACTTTCTTGACCCGTGAGCCCACAAAAAACAACTTATCTAAGTAATAGAATGTAGTGGTTACGATTTGTTTATGTATTTCTAACTAAACTTAGGTAAGTACAGTCGAGTTCATAAGTTTATATCTTATTTTTTTGTTTCTTGCTTCATATCGATTGAAAGTAAGAACGTATTACTAATGCTAAATTTTGAATTTGACATTCTTATATTTTGATATAGGTACATAGGTAGGTATTATAATAAAAATAGCTAATACTGGGGTGTTTACATTAGTCGTGATACAAAATTGTGAAAAAACCTGTTAAGATGGTCTTTTCTGAACAAGGTTTTTCCTATAGGGACCCTATATGAAAAGTCGCGAAAAAAAAAAAATACTGTTTTTCATACAGATCGGTACAGTGGTGTTTCATGATTTTTCAGTCCTCGTTTTCTTTATTATGTAAAAACACATTTGTAAGAGATGAGTCTGAAAAAAATGTATACATATTAATGAACTCGAAACTGTACTAGTCCTTAAAAAAAAATAAAGATTTTTCATATGGGGTCCCCGAAGGAAACCTTGTTTCAGAAAAAAACCATCTTAACAGGTTTTTTCACAGTTTGTATCACGACTAAATTGTACACCCGGTAGTTAGGCGTAGGTAAATAGGTTTATTAATTAGCACTTTAGTTTTTAGCTTTAGAAATAAGCTAAACAAGGTACCTAAGCTAATAAGCTGAACTCAGGTACCTAATACCTAACTTCTACTTTTTACATTTTTCTTTTAAACAATAAACCACATTTTTTCATATAAAAAAGTCTGTAGATTTAAGTTACATTTTCTTGTATTCCTTGCAATAAATATTTTCATAAAATACTATTATAGGCGTTTTCAAACATTCCAGGTAAATTTGTTTTCTATGGCACAGAGTTTTTGCGATAGTGGGTGCCGAAAGTGTATCATATTTTCGATTTTCGTGTAGGTATAATCACGACGTAAGTCCCCCGCATAACACATCGAGTCTGTCTGTAGCCAAAAAACCCGTTTAATTTCACGTTCAGTTATGCTACTTCGTGATGCGTAACATTTTACGTAACTATTCGAAGCAGTCAATTCCAACGGCTTACAGAACACGGGCGAATTAATTACTTCAATAAACCAGCATAAAAAAATACTAGACTATACTTTCCCCTTCGTTTGAGTGACAGAAAAAATCCTCGAAAATTACCTTTAAATTTTTGATTTTTTGCGGGAGTAGGCCTGCAGCTACAGTTCGGCTACCGGCGTCCATAAGCTACAGCAGCTTATTACGGCCTCCAGGTCCCTGTGTTCGTTTGCCATGGGTATAAACTAATGTATAAGAGCGCAGTGGTTTGAGTGATCCCATAAGGCTTTCTGCCTCCTTGAGGTAGTATAGTAGGTCTACATTTCTACGGCTTCTGCTCTTTCTTATACTCTTCAGCGGATATGTAGACAGGCACCGATTAAACTGAAATACAGTCCTGAAGTAGTCCCCACGCGAATAGTTATTGCAAATTCACTTAAAAATATAATATTGTGCAAATCTCTACTTTTTCTACGAGGTTCGAAACAAAATACAGGGTTCGCAAATCGCATAATTGTTTTGTGGTTCGCAGACTACCTAGTTACTCGTCTTTAACTTGTTACCTTGGTTCGACACGAGTAGGCTGCGCGTACGCAACTAATGTGAGCACGGCCCAGGACGATTCAAACGTTTTACGACTTTTACGTTTTGTCGTAAGAGGTCGTTGACCTGCTTGGGTATAAGTTGCGTTTTGTGGTACTGGCACCCTTCAGATGTGGGTCAGCTTGGTAATGCAGTTTTGCATATTGTATTGTTTTGTAGTAAACTTAATGAATGAACTATCAGGTTTCCCATTCCTGAGAGCCTATAGTCACCATCAGATATATCGTACCGTCCGGAGCGCTCGAAAATATCTGAACACGCCTCTATCGTTATCGCAATAAAGGCGTGTGCAGATATATTTGAACGCTCTGGACGCTACTATGATGGCGGCTGTATCCCTTAGCTTTTAGGTTACGTTACACTGCTCTTCAGTCGTATCGGGCCGGAATCCCCGGGACATTAGGAACTAACCAGAACTTCGAGATTTATTCAATCTGGGGTTGTACAACGACTGCGTGAGTGTGACACGTATATCACATACCTACAGTCACAGATAATTGGCATTATGAAATCAACCGCATTTGCTCTGGGTCTCAAACCTGAAACTAATAAAAATCATGTTTTAAATGATCCTAAAGTCAAAAGGAGACAATTTTTTGGGGTTTCAAGGTGACAGTAAAAGTTCTAAAGCATCAAAATTAAATGTAGGTACTAGGCACACACGTAGTAAGGAAGGAAAACTAAAAAAAACTCTATTTTTCAGAAACGCTAGGTGATAATGGCGTGCACAACATTAAAGTCATTTCTGACTTGTCTCCGGTTCTTCATAGACAAAGTGATAGACTTCATATTCGGTCTATACTGGGATGGCAAGAAGCAATCCATCCCGGACCTTAGCAAGAAACACGCTTTTCTGGCTGAAAGCACGGTGACCTTGGCCAGGAAGATCAAGGAAAAACAACTCAAGTCAGAGGATTTAGTGAGAGCAGTTATAGAGAGAATAAAAGAGGTATTCCTATTTAATTTTTTTAAACACCTTGTCTCCGAGATCCATAAGTATTAAGTATATAGTCCCTGTACTTTTTGTCCTAAAGTCGAATTTGTTGCGGTAGGAGAAGATTTTTTATTTATTGGAAATACAAACTTCACAAGCTATTCGTTTTATTATCCTGTGACTAGAATTCGCAATTACTTTTCGCGTCGCCGTTTCATTACAACTATTGCAAGATGCTAACTAACTTTTACATTCACAACTTTTTTGGGTTTCATTGTCTTGTCATGTTATACTGAGTGTCATTGAATGTATGCATACACCTACTAGGTAAGGATGACATAATAAGTTAATTTATAAACAAGTTGCTATCATATTTCTCCCAAGTACTACTTTAAAAAGCAAAATAAATAAGTTAATATTCTAAACATGGAACCTTCAGAATAATAAATCTGTTAATATATTGAGGTAAATCTAAATTCAGCGTTGACTGGAAACTACAGGGTAGCTATTAACTGCAGTTATTTTAAAACCCACTGGAGATGGTTAGGGGCCGATGTCACTGGTAAATGTGACATATCCACTAGGTATTTTCGTAAAAAACTGGACAGAAGTCCGCGAAAAAACAATTTTTTAAACCCTCTCGACGATTTTGATATTGTTGAAGCATTACATTATGAAACGTACGCGTTTTGCTTTTTCTTAATTAAAAATTAGATTTCAATTTTTGTTTTTCTGTGTGATGGCAAAAAATTGGATTTAGGTTGTCCATGAAAAGTAATTTTCGTATTTTTTTTGTCTCCACTTAACATTTTTCATAGTAAAAAATTATTTCAGGTAAACCCTATAATAAATGCTATAACGGAGGAGCGCTTCGAGGCAGCCCTGGCAGACGCCAGGGAGGGTGGACAATCTCATAGCCCGCTGGTCTTTCTGAAGAGGAGGGCAGCTGTGAAAAACCATTGCTAGGTACGAAAATATATTGAAACCCACTTTAAACGGGTGTGTTTACAGTGTGTAACCCCATAGGGGTCATATAAAAGTTTTGGAGTGGACAGAAATTTTTGCTTTCGAAGTTTTTGATTATAGATGTGGTAGGGGCAAACAGATTTTTGATCGCTCTTTTGCACCCCCTTTTGACCAATTTTAGGTCCCACTCAGCACAACATCAACATTTTTTCGTAAGCTGGTAGCACAGAATCAAGAATAGAACGACATTCAAAAGGATTAGGTATTGTACAACAAATTCCTCCATGTTTAGCGTGGCATGAGCATCCACACTGTTAGCTGTCCAACGGTAGACTTATACCTTTTGTAATAAGGGCTTCTTATGTACAGATAAGAGTTGCTGTTTCTACCACTAAGGTTGGAAGTAGCGCGGTCCAAATCGAGGACCATTTAACCATTTACGGATCATCAAGGATTTCTCAAAAGCCATTTCAGTTTCTAACCAATAAATTCACGTAAATCCTCAGGAGTACCCTTCACGGCTAAAGAGAGCCAGGCCATGAAAGGATTCCGATACACGTTAGGACTATGGTCTCGGCGGGGAGCTCCGAGCTGATGAAGACAGCGAGGCGATAGTCCGGCTGAAAGCGGCGGGGGCTATCCCTGTGGCTCTCACTAATCTTCCAGAAACTGCTGATTTGGTAAGTGAACTAGCCAGAGTAATGGAATACTTTAAGTAACCGCTTTTGGAATGAGTGTTTTACTAAAAGCATATATAGTTTCTGCAATTCGAGTGCCAGAGTTTCGTGGCACCTTATGCAAAACTTTTCGTAATTACAAAAGAATTAGAAGGGCCCTACCGGGAAAACACGATCGACCATGTTACCTCCCTGCCACACTTACGTTCGAATTTATAAGAGCGAAAGAGAGGCTACACTGCATTCTTGGTTTCGCGGGCAGGTCCCACAGACTTAGGCCAATTTGCGAAAAATGTAATTTAATTAAAAAAAAATATATAAAATATGACTTTGGACTATTAGTCCCTTGATATTTTAAAGTGGACCTGATCAATCTGTCTACTCAGGCAAGAGGACCACGTAAACCCAGTAATACGGCATGGACGGACCCAACCCCGCACCCACAACAGGCCGGACTACAGGGAGGTTCAAGTGGTGCTGAAGCCGCCCCTCACTGCCCAGTTTATGCGACTCCGATTAGTTTTGTGTAAGTCACCTCAATAATATACAGGGTGGTCCCAAAACCTTGGACGTCAAAAAAATTTTTTTTTAGATTCCTCACGTCCATGAGCTATCAGAATTATACCCCCATGTATGTTTAGCTGATTTTTTTGTAGTTTTTCGAGTTATGAAATTTTTTGAAAATTTTTTTTTTTAGAAAATTCTGGAATGAAGAAATTTTATTATTTTTAAAAAAAAGTTGTTTGGGTTTTTTTAACTAGTTTTCTTTTTTGTAAAAAGAATTACTACAAAATAAAAGCATTTTACTGACAAAAAAAAAATTAAGCGTCCTCACTTTGATACAAGTAGGATAAAAAAAATTACCAAATTTAAAAATTTTACGCTAAAAAAAACGCATCAAAAATAGCATTAATTTACGTAAACAACTTGTTTTCTGCAATGAAAAGCATCAGCTAAGTGGACTCCTAAAATATATACAGTAAATAATCGTATGTACTTCTTAATTTTAGTTAGTTATTGTCTTATTGTTTAAACTAGTGTAAGTCATTCTATAATTAGCATTAAGAAACGCACAAAAAACTATAGGTTACTGGTTTTGTAATTGTATCCTATTTCATTAATACTTTTACTTTTTTTTTTCTTTATCCTTTTGTTTAAATCGATGTACTTAAATTTTTGGATTTAATCGCATGTTTTTGTCTCTCAGAGCAAATTGTATGTATTTACTTTCAGTGGAAAACTGTTTTTTGGCTCATGTGTTTAACATACTTTTTGTAGACTATAAGAATTATTGTATGCTGTTTTGTTTTCCCAAAATCAATAAAATAAAAAATAAAAAAAAAATAAAGTAAAATAAAAAAAAATAAAAAAACATATCCCCAAGGATTTATTGGTAATGTGAAGGACTGCCCTAGACCTTAAAACCTTCGTAAAAAGCAAAAAAAAAAAAGTGATACTTAATGATGAGGATTTTTTCGGAGTAGTCGGTCCAAATAAAACTTAAAAAAAAAACTTCTAAATTTTTTTATTTCAAAATAAAGTGAAAATTTCGTCCTGTTTCTGTTGTTTCTTATCAATAAACAAAGGACAGAAAAATACCACGAAAAAACCTCAATTTTGTGTAGTTTATTCAAGTCAATTTTTTTTACTACTTTAAAATTTTAAGCTTTTTTTAAGTTTATTTTGACCGACTACTCCGAAAAAATCCTCATTATTAAGTATCACTTTTTTTTTTTGCTTTTACGAAGGTTTAAGGTCTAGGGCAGTCTTTTACATTACCAAAAAATCCCTTAGGATATGTTTAATTTTTTTTTTATTTACGTACATTAATGCTATTTTTGATGGCATTTTTAAACGTAAAAACTTTGAATTTGGTATTTTTTTTATCCTACTTGTATCAAAAGTGAGGACGCTAATTTTTTTTGTCAGTAAAATGCTTTATTTTGTAGTAATACTTTTTACAAAAAAGAAAATATCAAACCATTTAGGGACCTTTACAATTTAGTCCGTGACCAGGATTTAAAATAGAGAAACTATTTTTTTTTTGTTACCACGGTATTTACGATAGTTAGATAGCGAAAGGAACTGTTTTATTTCAAAAAAGCGTATGCAAGGTGAATGCAAGATTGTTTTATTAAATTGGTATCTTGTATCGTTTAAGGTTCTGATCTGGGGGGTTCTACCCGTATGCCAGCGTTCTATTGTGGATTGTTTGGACATCACACTACTGCGGGCACTACAAATATTAGAGGTACTTATATTTCTATTTTCAAAAGGTTAGGTTACTCGGCAAAAACCTTTAGGTAAAAAAAAATAACTCCATGGGCATTTTGGAAAATGGTGTATATACCTACTTTTGCACTTATATTAAACTTATACCCTTTTTCACGAGTCTCCGGGTGTTGTACCCCTTTTTCACTAGGGCCAACAGCATGGCATCGTTGTGTAGGTACCAACATTGATATTGTAAAATGTATTGTATTTCAGGAGTTGTATTTCACAAAGGCGACGAGGAAACGATGTTCAGTTTGGGTTTCATCACAAAGCACGTGGAAGATTTGGCTCCATTGACCAAAGTTATTGCTGGGGATAAGGCCCCTCTCTTGAAGTTAGACCGTGATGTCAATATAAAGGTAAAAACAAGATGATCCGAGGCCATATGATGGCCAGGGTATACCTAACGTAGCAGACAAGAGGACCGTCACATAGAACACATCTAATGAAGTAAGAGCGTTAATAACATAAGTATGTCGCGATAAACGGTAAAACCTAAACTATGATTGTAAATTGGCGTTGGCGCTAGACGATAAAAATAACGTGCAATGCAATACGTTATGGGATTTTTCGCGATTTTGTTACTACTTGTATTTGTACCACTGTTATGTCTTTTACATTACAGGACATCAAGTTTTACTACCTGGAAACATCGAATGATTGTCGTGTGAGTCCAATCAGGCCGGAACTCAGGGATGCTATGACTAAGTGAGTGATTTGCATGCTTACCGAGAAAATATAACTTCTCAACATGTGTAGTCAAGCAACAAGTAACAAGTACAGATTTGATTTTCACAGGTATATTGTGTGAATTTTAATAGAAATTATATGTTAGGGCGCTACTTTGTCTTTGATTTACGCGTTTTTAATTTAGACGATGAAATGTCATTCTTATCTACATAACATATTGCGGCATCCTTTAAACTTTTAAAGCTTGATTCCAAATAATAAGGATATGCAAAACCGTTCAAGATTAATGTGAAATAATCGGTCATAAACGGGTATGCCCATATAAAAATAGCTCTTTATAGTTGCTTTACTTTTATGTTGCCAAAATGTAAGTATAGGTATTATACAAAGATGTCACTGTATAACTTGTATATAGACAAATAGTTAATTTAATAGCATGATAGGTTTAAGCATGAATTGTATATATTGTAGGAAAAATTACATAAAATTCGCATGCCTAAAAGTGGTGTAATATGTAGATCTACTTGCTATAGAAATTTAAGACCATTTGTAACCATATTACTGCGAATAAATGATTTGTATTTGTATATTACATATAATAATAGAATTCAGCAGAGGTGAATAACCTAACCTAATCCCCATTTGTCTCACAGTGCAGTATCTAAGATCAGCAAGGAAGTGCCCCCAGAATACAGCCCACAGCCCTACCACCACGAGGGCTTCGACCACATGTACCAGCTGTGGTCATACTGGATGAGTAAGGAGCCACACAACTTCGCCAGTCTGTTTAACAATAATAAGGGCGAAGCTAACGGTTTTGTGGAATTTCTGAGAAAAGTAAGTTTTGGGGCTTTAACTTATTTTCATTAAGCGAGGTCAACTGTTTTCTATAAGTTTCAGACGACAGATTTTGTAACACAACACGTTACAATTTGGTCCTGTGTCCCGGATTTTAAATCCTGGTCACGGTACCAAATTATAACGACATGGATTTCCATGTGAACACCAACCTTTTAACTGCAATGCCTCTTATAATGGAAGTGAGATATTATATTCTAATAAATAAGCAGTCCGATTGTATTCACAGTAACTTTCATGTTTATTTTTAGTCTGTCGAGTGGAATTATGTAACTTCACATCAACTTATTTGTCTTGGCTACAATAACATATTATGTATTCATGACATGCAAAGAAAATGACATGTTTAATATCCTACGGTTAGCTCATTACATAAATTCTGTATTGCATATTACCATTTAGTAAATACTTACAGTAAATTGATTCGTTATGGGTTAGGGAACTAAAGACATTTTCACGTTTTACTTAGAGTATGTGGTGAGCTTTTTTCTCCAGAAAATGCTACTTGTGGGATAAGCAAGTGAATTTGGTTGTATTTTCTCTTTACAGATGTTTTGCCTGAGCAAGCACGGTCTGGCAGCCGTAATTCGGCTATTGGAAATTCAAATCATGCCGCTTTATCCCAACTGGGCCGAAAACCTTACCAAACAATGGAAAGAAGATCTCTTGGTACGTTACCAGTTTGCAACAAGCAAAATAATGTATTTAATGATTTTCCTTCGGAAGGAGATTCTTCCTTCCTTGGAGATTGGAGATATGTCATGTCTGGATCTGCACATTTTCATTTTCAACGGATATTGAAAAGTACGGAAAATATGTAATTTCACCAAAAAACTATGTATTATGTTATCAATAAGTAGATTCTTTAGAAGTCTTACAATCTTTCAACAACTTGTAATAAATGTTACTGCATGCTACAGTCAAATGCAAAAATAAGTATCGAAAGAATCCGCTCATAAATATGTTACGACGTTCTTATTACACAGAATTAGAGTGCACTGGGACATATTTTTCAACATTTTTGTGTACACCTTATTTTGTCTTTGACTGTACATGAAAATTTATATAAGACCTTTGATGTAGTTATCTGCGTTTCACAAATAAAATGTCAGTGTGTGATATCTATTGGCATGGTACTATAAATATATGGGCAGCAATTCCTGCTGCAGATGAAGGTTGGCAGTTTTAAGTAGTTTTCGGACCAAGGATTTCGAC
>JALPQI010014761.1:0-25690 GCA_025490895.1 Thaumatotibia leucotreta
GTTTCGAGAAATTCATTACCTTTTTAGGACGTATTTTTCAGTTAATGATTAGATCCCGACCAAAAAACTTTTGTGGACATTTATAATAATAAAATATTTATTACCAAAAAACAGTAAAACATCAATTCTGACAATATGCACTAAACCTGATTTCTTACAATAATAATAATTATATCTGTTCCTGGTAAAAGGATGACCGTCTCAACTTATGCTAGGAAACCCGAGAGTTGATTTTCAGACTGCTCCTTTTCGTGCAGCTTCGATGTCTATGATTAAAAATAAATTAATAATGTATTCTAGTATCAAAACTTGTGATTCCCGTCACACAAAGTGTGACCATCCCAACATTTTTTAATTTCTCGCTAAAGATTTAAGTAAAATTTCAGTAGTCATACGATCTATTCGATTTAACCAACTAGTTTATTTAACCAATTTAAAAAATCGAGGTTAACAATTAGACTGCTCTTTTTTGTATGTTTGTTTTCCAATATATCCGAGAATAGTGAATTGATTAACAAATTATTTTTCAATCGCATGCGTCATAGTAAAGTTATAATGCCGAGATTGTCCCGTTGGTACCGGTCAGGATTTTATGATGGGATATTGGAGAAATCGCGTGTTTTTTTTATCTATGATCTATGATGCAGGCTTTCTTCGCTGTGACAATTTATATGAATGGTATTATTTTATGCCGTGTGGTGAAGGCAGTAAGAATACATTTGTCACTACGCCAACTCCTCCTGCGGATGTCGTAAGAGTTGACTAAGGGATTTAAGTGTATTAATTAGATCGAAAGAAACAGATTCTAAAGGTGCATTTAGACCAACAAACGAGCATTCGCTCATTCTATCCCGCACTCTACGAAATCAACGAATTTCAACGAATCGTTTTGTGTAACGAAAGAATTTCGTAGAGTGGGGGATAGAATGAGCGATTGCTCGTTTGGTCTAACTAAATGCAGCTTAAGATGAACGTCAATCTGAATTTAAGAAAATCCAATAAATTTTATGAAGTCTATGTATATTTCCATATGCCTTTTGAAATTTGCACCTCAAGCGGCAGCTTTGACTGCTTTTTCCAGTTATCAAGGGAAAAATAATGTAGAGAAAAGTATTCTTTTGAATCAAGCAAAGTAGACTTATGCATTATTCAAGATAGGAACTAGTTTCTATGAGATATTGCATTTAGACTCTGAGTGATATTCACAAGTCTGGATTTTCTTTTGAATGAATAATTGTTTTTACAATCTCTCTAGATTTTATCGTCTTCCTAACCTACTTGCTGGGTTTTATGAGACTTACTTAAGGTGGAACAATTTCCATACAAAAAAAAATGGTATAGACTTTTGTGCTAAATTGATAAAAAATACTGTATTTGATCCAAAAATCACGTGATAAACGGTATTATTTTTTAACAATGATCGTCGTTGTTTTGATAGTTTTAAATCAAAAGAAAATGTTGCGAAATACATTTTTTTTCCTTAATTTTCTAATCAGAATAAAATACGTCGTGTCTTCCCATCTCGTAGCTAGCTCTCAAATGGAAACAATTTTCCTTCCAATTCTCGTAGCCATATTTGGTAGCTAGCTACGATATGAAGAATCGTGTCTTCTCATCTCGTATCTAATGATGTGCCTATGGAAACTTTCCTATGTTGCGAAATGTTCTCAAGTGAAATTTTCGTGAATTTTTCCGAAACATTCTCCAGACCTTGAAACAATGGAAATTTATGAACATGAAATCCTATCTACGCACAGAAATATTAGAGTGAGTAACGAGTACAGTCATACTATACAACGCCGGTTTTGATAAAAACCGGTTTTTATAGGTTTGGCCAAGAGTTGATAAAATTCATAAATTTCAATAATTTCCGCGGAAATTATTCCGAAATATTTCGCGGAAAATTTCATTTCTATAAATCTTTACATTATTTTTGTAGTAAAAATAGATTAATAAACTGCATATAATCGTACTATAATAATATTTAATTACACTGCAAATAGAGGTTCAATTTGTGAAGAGAAAATGGTAACAGTTTCGCTACATCTACCCGTAAAAAACCGGCCAAGAGTATTGTGGGGCCATGCTCTGTGTAGGGTTCCGTAGTTATTCAAAAACATTACGTTCGAAATAGTCCTATTTTAAAGTATTCTTTAACCTCAATATTCATGATGTTTTCCATATTTTTTTGGACAATTCACGATTTTTTTGGTTCCGGAGAGGTTATCTCCGAAAATATTGACCTTAGAAAAATACTTTCTCTTGAGACCCTTATTCTTTCTGAAAGACCTATTCAACGACTATAGGATTACAGTAAAATAAAAACATCATTCCCACTTTACGTGTAGGGGAGGTACCTGATTTTTTAAATATTTTATTGTACCACTTTGTCGGCATGATTAATATGCAAACCTGTACATTTCAAATATCTAGTACTAACAGCCAATGAGCCTATGCTGCGGACAGACAGACGGACCATGGACAGACGGACATGGCGAAACTATAAGGGTTAGCGTAGTAAACTAGGAAGACCGAAGCAGTGATACAGTGACAAATTATAAACACAACTGTGGGATTTGGTCTATGGCATTTTTATACGAATCTGCTGAGAAAATGGAGCTTGCGACCTGATGGAATAAGTACCTTTTTTCCAGAAACAAAACTAAGAAAAATTGCTGATGGAACATTAATTGTGAAAATTCGATTACGTACTAGCTCGCTAGAGTCTTAAACCTAAATCCTCAACATAGCTTTTGTTCGTTTAATTTAAGAAGTAGGTAAGGAAGTGGTGATCACAATGTTTTTGTTGACGTTCAAGTCTGTTGGTGTTTATTTTTGGTTTTATAACATACTTTCTAGTTCTCGCAATACTCCTTTAATAATATATAATTAATTTCCATAGAAATTTACTATGAAAATTTCGGAAATTTAAGAAATTTATCGACCATGTTCTTTATTGTAAGACATACAATTTTTGATTGTACATTATATCATGTATTTGCTAGTCAAAAATATAAATTTCCATGAAACGCGTCCTTGTTATTAGCTGTTTAAAAATAATTTTTAAATTTCCGGGTTTTGAAATGTTCTCGAAAGTTTCGATGGAAATTTTCCTACACTTTTGAAAGTTTCCGCAATTTGCACATCATTACTCGTATCTAAATGGGAACAATTTTCCCATCTCGTAGCCAGATTTACTAGCTAGAACCTAAGTAGTTTTAATACTTAGACGATTCAAAAGAGTTTGTTGCTATTCCAATTTGAATAAAGAATTATTTGACTTTGACTTTGAGAAACATGTCTTCTCATCTTGTAGCTAGCTACTAAATGGGGTCAATTTTGTAGCTCCCTATGATCACCACTAGTAGTAGTAGATTTTTTTCTTGTTATTATGTCAGACGATTCGAAAATGCTTATTAATAACCTTACTTGAATTAAGAATAGTTTGACTTTGACTATGTTTGCATATGTGCTAAACGTTTGTGGAGTAATCATGTGATAAAACTGAACAACGATAATTATAGCATTTGCGCCTGACAGTTGTTTTCCCTATTCCCCAAACTGCCTGTCACTCAAAGGATTTCGCGGTCTGTTTCACGATCCACCATTACTTTACGGGGATTTAGAAATACGGCGGAGTTTTGTTACTGTTGCTTGCAATCATCGGAAATTTGTAGATCCCTAATTAATTCAAACTTGTAGAGGTATTCTTGATTATTTTTTTCTACTCCCGCACTTTCGGTCGTGACCTTTAAACCCCAACCTTAAAGAAATGTCAAGATAAGTCTATATTGTCTATTCCCTATAAACGCATTCGGGCATACACGCAGTGCGTTTTAGGATTTTAAGACACCTCGTGTATACAAGACGTAATGAAATACATGATTGTCAACCTAATTTTCAATGTATTTCTGGTGGATAGTAAACCATAGAGGAGTTTTTTTTTATTTTGATGTCTGACCTTGATTATTAATAAAATTGTGTTTGACTAAGAATATTTATGAAACTTACAATTTTATTTTAAAATAAGTGTGTGATCGTAGAGAAAGTATTGTATGTAACATTGTTTAACTGAGTCGAAAAATGCTCGTGGCGTCTTTAATAACAATTTTCGGCTTCGTCTCAAATTGTTACCCACGCCACTCGCCTTTTTTGCCCTCACTTTAACAAGGGTTGCATAAAATACTATAATATTATTGGTACTCAAATAGATAAAGTTATATTGAAGTTCTTGATTTCACCAAACTTTTATTCGAAGTAGGTAGAACTCTTAGTTATGTATAATATCACAACTCCATAGTTCTTGCAATATTTAAAAATAAAGTCGCCTTCTTAGTATAAGTAGAACATATTAAGACCGCGACTTTATTTTAAGCAAAATCGTAAGGGAAAATTCCATCATAATGTTTGCAACCTTAATCTCTTAGAAAACGATCACTTACTACATAAAACTCGGGACCATCTCAATACGCAGTTTTTATTGCGATCACTTTAATTAAGTCGAAGCAATTCGGTGGAGCATCTGAATTTCAAATAAGTCGTTTAATAAAACGCTTGTTTTCTGCCGGAGCGAACAAAGGGAAGCGTTGAAACTGACGACGGCCATAAATCTTTTCTGAATTGAAATGTAACAGCCAGTTTCAAATTTAATTGTTCTGTTTTAGCGGCGAAAGTTGAATGTGGATGGTGCGAGGACGTGAATAATTCAGTGATTGTTTGACAATTTGATAATATTTAATGTTGAACTGTGAAATTTAATTATTTGAAGTATTTTAAAAATTACTTAGGTGATTGAAACTCTTATAATTAAGTATAGGTAATAGTAATATTTTATTACTGATTTATTTTTTGAAATGGTAAACAAAGGTGTTGTAAAAACCGAAGCCTCGTTGCAGTCTTAACATTTCACACTTATAATTTAAAAACTTAATTGTCCCCTTTCTTTATTGGCTAGTCAGTTTTCCAGACAGTAACAAAATTTTTCTTGTTTTAGTAGAAAAAAATCACGAGGAATATGATTGTGTATCCCGATGCCTTGTATATTTTATCAAAAATGGAGCGAGTCTATTTAATTCCATGAGAGTTTACACAATCCACTGATGATTAGTATCGGACCCAACTAACTACAAGCTAATAATTCTGACATTGTTTTCTTTAAAAATTTGCATTTTTTACATTATAACTGAGCTGATAAATTTAAATGTCCATCCAAATAAATATCCAAAATAATTTATTTATAATTCGCTGTCAGTGTAACTTGTTACGTTAAACTAAGAAAGACTGCGTAGATGACTGTTCAGTAGGACTTTTTGACTTAGATTTTTTGACGGTTCCTCTTTTGACGTTTATTGTGCGCGTCACTTTCGCGCTTGCATACTTGTCAGAACGTGACGGCAACAACGACAAACGATAAACACCGTCATCATAAAGCCGCGTTTTCACTTAGTGTTCTGAGCGAGCATTCGCTTGTTCGTGGGCTGACGAATGAACATTTTGCTATGTGAATTATTACTTTCATCTGCCCAAGAACAAACGAATTCTCGCTTAGAACACTTTATTATTTTATACCGAACTGATCCCGTATTTGATAACGTAGTTATGACTGATTCCCGCAATAAAATATTTAGTGCTACTACGAAGGTTCAGTTTATGTATCATTCATATACAAAAGCGGCCAGTTTTTTCTATTCATACACGCTCTTTTAAAAAGTAATCCGCGGAGTATTTTATTTTAAAATTGAATTTGTTTAACAAAAGTTGTTTCACAATCATACGGTCCAATTGAAATAAGAGAAGTAAACAACATAAATTGCATGTAAAACTGTCCAGATGTTATTATATTCGTCGGAGTCAGGTGAAATGAAAAATTTAATGAGGTGTCAGTGAGAAAACATCTATGGAATATTTCGTGTAGAAAGAAACAAATCGCCGCTATTATTACCTACTCGACTTCGTATCTGTAACACTCATTTGATAAAAAATACCCGTATTAAGAGTGAAATAAAGATGACATTTTCTTTAATCGATTGCTGTAGATCCGAGGTTGAATAAGTATGAAGACGAAATGCCAACATCGTATTACAAATATAACATGATTCCGTTTTCATTGTTTTTCAGAAAATTTTGACAAAGATTCCTTTTCCGTGCTTTTTCTGATGTTGTGATTGATATTATGGGTTTTAATAAAAGTAATATAACGCTCATCTCAACGCTGGTGACGATGCTTCAATTTTACAGAGTGTTTCACCTCTCACTGAATAAATTATCCCAAAGTATTAGGCCCTAATCCTACCGAGAGCGAGTAAGGTAAGAGCTATCGGCTATAAAAACGAACAAAAGATAAGCGTTCCCGTGTAAGTAAAAGAGACACGGCGATGTTTATAGTTATTCGCTCAGCTATGAGGTATATATGCCGCCATATCTCTTTTGAGCGCTAATTTTTTGGTCGTTTTTATATCCGATAGCTTAATAGCTTACTCGCTCGCGTTGAGACCAGTGCCATATACAGGTGAAACATGAATAGTGAACAAATACGTTTTTTTACTCTAAAACCAACAAACAATTGAATGAGCTACAAGTTACTTAAAGCAGGACATGTTTTTATTTTTTAACGAAACGAATTGCTGTTTAGAATCATGTTTCACTATTTATATGCCACTCGGCAACTTTTACTCTGTGACGAACCTCGAAAACACGCTTCTATTTATTTGAATAAATTTATACTTTTTTTGATACCCTGCTATTGTGGGCAAAGGCCTCCTCTCTCGTTTTCGATTCCATCATGTTGTGGGCAAGTTCCCGCCATTCTCCGCAGAACGCGTCCAAGTCGTCCCGCCATCTCCTTTTCGGTCTGCCTCTGCTCCGTTGGCCATCGTGCGGGGCCACTCAGTGAATGATTTGGCCCATCTCTCCGGGTGCATACGGATGAACTATTTTTCTGCCCTCCGGCCGGCAGAGAGGACTTTGCCGGCCGCTGCGCTAAACTAAGTTGCCGCCTGCCGGCTCCGTTGAGCAGAAAAATAATATACACACCTCGGCCGTTAAATGGGAAAGCCTCGGATTTGTCGTCTACATTTACACGTCATCCCAGACATTTCCCACTTAAACGGCCTTGGCAGGTAATCTACTATTGCCATCCTATAAAATATTCTACCACATCATATTAGAGGAAATTACATTACTATCTCGAAAATTCGTATCACATGATAATATAGGATGTCTATGAAAAAAACTCTTATTTTCTCAACGTTTATTTTTTTAAGAAAGAAGAAATCATATTGAGTTGGTTTTTAAATTGCAACCTTGGAACCATATTGCTAGTTCTCTGTTTGTGTTTATTTATTCAAAATAGCGTTGCAAGCTTACTCAGAAATATCAAACAAAAGGTAAGACTCATTTGTTATTCAGAGTCTTGTTAATCAAGATGCAAGTAATCTAATATTTATCTTGTCAGGTCTTTGTAAACGTGCTACAAAATGGGGTGAATTGGGACAAAACATTCGAACATCGGAAATTGTAGATAATTATTAATGGCATGTTGGTAAGACGTTAAGGTTTATAATACGTTTTATGGCAAGTAGTTTGACGTAAACACACATTAAATAATTTATTTTCAAAATTACACCTTACCTTATAGTTATGGCACTTTAGATAGAGAAGAGAATACGAGTAACCCACATGAAATTGTAATTACAGAGGAATCTAGTGAGAATTTTTTAGGCATAGTAGACAATTTACATGTAAACAAGTAAATGAGATAGACTGTCAGTGTCAAGCCTCCATTTATAATACTCTTCCTACAAACAGTAATAATTACCTATCAGTGCTACATCTTAATATTAATCGCCTCCAAAATAAAATACAGCATCTAGAGTATTTTGTGAAAGTAGAGCTTGACATCCGTCCATGTGTTGTATGTGTAACAGAATCATGGCTAAGGCAACACGAAGACACTAGCATTAGGTTACCGGGTTATCAAATTGTAGCTAATTGTTGCAGGTCCATTAGTCGTGGAGGTGGCTGCATTATTTTTGTTAGAGACGACCTGTTTAAAAGCTGTCAAATGTATAATGTTGAACGATATTATAAAGAGAAAGTATTTGAGGTATGCTGTGTGTCTCTTCAACTCTTAAACATGCCCAAGATATATCTTAGTACTGTCTATCGAAGTCCAAGTAGTGATGTCAAAACATTTCTAACACAGCTAGACTTATTTCTATGTCATACTAAGAATAACTGTTCCATCCTGTGTGGTGATTTCAACATAGACTTAAAAGGCAAAACAAATGTTACTAAGGATTTTTTGAAGTTTCTGCTGGAGCATAATATGAGGCCCACAATAAAAAACTATACACGTGTAACAGAGACATCTCAAACTTTGGTGGACAATATATTTACAGATTTGGGACATAATTA
Organism: Thaumatotibia leucotreta; assembly: GCA_025490895.1. NCBI lineage: Eukaryota > Metazoa > Arthropoda > Insecta > Lepidoptera > Tortricidae > Thaumatotibia > Thaumatotibia leucotreta. The sequence continues at coordinate 8,416 of JALPQI010014761.1, forward strand.
TAAGAGCCAAGTTATCCCCTGTAGTTTTTCAGATCATGATGCACAAATAGTTGTTTTCTTTGATAGATTAATACAATCAGGTCAGCAAATTAAATTTCAGATGAAAAGAATTTACTCCCAAGCTGCGTTAGAGTATTTTAAAAGAGACATGGAAATGGTTTGTTGGAAAAGTTTGTACAATGAAAATACTTGTGAAGGGAAAGTACAAATGTTCTATAATGTATTATATGACTTAATTGACAAGCATTTTCCTCTTAAAAAAGTAAGACTACGGAATCACCAAAAGTCATGGATAACGCGAGGAATCAAAATATCGTGCAGGAGAAAAAGGTTCTTACTATTAGCAACACGTAAATTTAAGCACGATAGTAATCTCAGGCAGTTATACAAAACCTACAACGGTATCTTAAAGAAATTGATCCTTACAGCAAAAAACCTGCACATTAAAAATGTAATAAAAAGGGCAAAGTCTAAAAGTAAGGCAATATGGAGGATAGTCAATGAAAACACTGGCAAAAAGTCAAATTCTGATAATAATACAATCAAACTCCGGGTTAAAAATGAGGTTATCAGTGATCCCAAAAGAGTAAGCAACATTTTTAATGAATATTTTATTAGCGCGGGTAAATTTTCTGATATTAATGCAGATTATAGTAAATATATGCATCTGTTACATAATTGTCACATAAATAACGCCAAATCAATATTTATGTCACCTATAGATGAAGTTGAAATCATAAAAATCGTCAAGTTACTAAAAAACACAAGCTCATGTGGTCCGGATGATATAAGTACCATGTTGATAAAATATAATATAGAAACTATTTGCGCACCATTATGTGACATTTTTAATAAGTGTATTTGCGATGGAATTTTCCCCAGCCAATTTAAAACAGCAAAAGTAATTCCTTTGCATAAAAAGGACAGTAGAGAAGAGATATCGAACTATAGACCCATTTCTTTATTAACTGTCCTTTCCAAAATCTTTGAAAAGGCTATTGCAAGTAGAATCATTAATCACTTTGAAAGATGCAATTACTTTTGTTCCCAACAGTTTGGTTTTAGACAAAATCGAAATACTTTATCAGCTATAACTGAATTAGTTCTAGAAGTTATGGGAAATCTTAACCAAAATTATAAATGTGCAGGTATATTTTGCGACCTAAGTAAGGCTTTTGACTGCGTAAACCATAAAATATTAATAGATAAGTTGCAATATTATGGAATCCGTGGGCCTACACTAAGACTGCTTACATCTTACCTGACGGATAGAACCCAATTTGTTCAATTAGTCAATGTGGATAATTCCGGCTGTGTTAGTTATGTAACTTCTGCCAACAAAGCATTTGACTGTGGAGTTCCTCAAGGGTCTGTGCTGGGACCCTTACTTTTCATTATTTTTATCAATGATTTGCAAATCAATATAACTCATGGCACTGCTTATCTTTATGCAGATGATACAAGCATAATTGTAAGTCATGAAGACATAAATGTACTTAAAGCACAAATAGGAAAAGCGTGGGAGGAATTATGCTACTGGTTTCAGTGCAATGGCCTTAAAATCAATTTAGAAAAAACTGTATATTTTCCTTTTCTTAGACATACAAATAGCAAGCCTTACAATCTGCCGCTACCTGTAGTTAAGGCCGATGACGTCAAGTTCCTAGGCATATACTTAGATACGCAGCTGCGCTGGTCCAGTCATACAGATCTATTAAGAAAAAAATTAGCTTCTGCCTGTTACACATTGAAAAGTTTGTCTAAAATGCTGAACTCCACTGCACTTAAAACCGTTTACTTTTCATATTTCGAAAGTATAATGAAATATGGCCTTGAAGTCTGGGGTAACAGTGCCCATGTGCAGCCTATTCTAATTTTGCAAAAAAAGGCTGTTAGATATGTTGAGCAGGCAAGGCCGCTTGAGCATTGCCGTCCTCTATTTGTAAAACATGGGATACTGACAGTCATATCGCTTTATATATATTTAGTATGTATTTTTGTTTATAAGAATAAAACACGATTTTCATGTAAATATAAAAACAGACAGCCTAGACTAAGACATAAATTTGATATACAGCTGCCAGAATCAAAAAATTATTCACATTATAAAAAAAGTCTAGAATATATTGGGATTAAAATATTTAATTTTTTAAATGAGGACATAAGACTATGTGATAATATTATTGACTTTTCAAAAAAATTAAAATCATTTTTATTACTGAGACCATTTTATAATTTGAATGAATATTTTGACAACCTGACATTTTGATTTGATTAGTATATTTTAAATATTAAGTTAGTATAAGATTTTGCATGCCATATTGTGGTAGACCATACATGCATGTACGTATTAATAGCTACAAATGTATCTATAACACCCCAATGACATGTACCCATGACAACTGTGTATGATCAAGCGAAATAAATGAAATGAAATGAAAGAGTCAGGACGTACCTATAGTAATGGAGTGGGGTGGAAAAATGACTGAGATAGTCACTTTATGACTATTAACATTACAATTGTATCACCCTGGGTAACAACCACCAATTCGAATCTTTCTCACCCCAACTCTCTCTTTTTTACTTCAACTCCCCTCGCGTTTCCTACTTACCCTGTTTTACGGAATATAGCCGTAACTTACATAAAATTAAATCTTAAATCTAAACTGTCTTTTGTATCAAATAGCATCTTCATTATAATTTTATTATAGTACGTAGTTCAATTACTTAAAGTAATAATTCGTGATATAAATTGGTTTAATAATAAAGACAAAGTAGATGTAGCCAAGAAGTTTATAACAAGCATTTAAATGAAACAGAACCTTTCTTCTAAATTGAAATTATTGCTCCTGAAAATGATTTCTATTTAAAATTATTTTAAATGGAATCATCATATCTGTTGAAAGATGTGTATTACTGAACATAGGCCTCCCCCAAAGATTACACTATGAACGAGACCTACGCTTACCGCATCCAGCAGACTCCTGTGCTCTTCACCAGGTCATCAGTCCACCTTGTGGGAGGCCTACGCACGCTGTGCTTTCCGGTACGTGGCCGCCACTCGAGAAACTTTCCGCCTCAATGGTCATAGGTTCTACGTGCAATAGGTATGCAATTCAATGGAATGAATGATCGAATTGATGTATGATATACTTATTAATACATTGTGCATCAAAGGAGGTAAGTACGGAATTACTAACGAGAGTGTTAGAAGCCCGACGCCGCTAGGCTGAGGGCTTTTATGACTCGAGTTAGTATCCCGCTTACCGACCGTGATGTTTTCATCTCACTTGCTGACTATAAATACGTTTTTAGACATAAATATGTATTAAATGACATACTGACATTTCTATTACTTCCTAAGGAATTTCACTTTTCTATTACTCCCGCTACGCACGCAAGCAATGGCGCACTTAGACAGCAAGTGTGATGAAAAGGAAATTTGAGTTCTTGTATAATATGAACATAAACAATTTTGTATTGAACTATATCTCTATTTCACCTCGGTGAAATAGTTTGATTTTTGCTTAGAATTCGTTTTTAATATGTTATTTATCGCAGTCAAAACTAGTTTGTTTAATAGTACATTGTGCATCAAGGGAGGTAAGTACGGAATTACTAACGAGAGTGTTAGAAGCCCGACGCCGTCAGGCGGAGGGCTTTTATGACTCGAGTTAGTATTCCGCTTACCGACCGTGATGCATACAATGTTTTTCATCACACTTGCCGACAAAAAAAATAGTTTAAGAAATAATATTATGAAATGACGTACTGACATTTCTATTACTCCCTAGGGAATTTCACTTTTCTATTACTCCCGCTGCGCGCGCAAACAATGGCGCGCTTAGGCAGCAAGTGTGATGAAAAGTGCTTTGTAGAAAACTGCAGCCGTTTAACCGTGTACTGACGGCAGTAAGAATACATTTGCCAGTCATATGGAAGAAATGCCAGTTAAATTTTTTCTGACAGTTATAATTATTTTATGTGGGGACACTAAAAATAAAAATTGCTAACACAGGCCCTAAAAATAAAAATTGCGTGTCAGTGCTTACACCTTTATTATAAAAATCTTACCGTTATTACAATATAATACATCTAGTTATCATGATTTTATTGACTATTACGCTAAATCAACAGTCAACCAAAGCACCAATCCATATATTAAACTTTGTTTTAAATACATAATAATAATGTATATTATTCCAATATCGACTTTGAAGACATAAAATTTAAGACTTTTCTAGAATATAAGTAAACACAAAAATTTTGTACAACTATAACATCATTAAGAAATAAGTAGAGTAAGTTCCCTATACAAGGATGTAGGATTGGACTCATTAAAACATAATTTTGAGAATTAAAATTAACGATATTCTTTCGAGAAAAATATTCTAAAAACTGAAACTTACTTGAAAAGTTACAACTAGCCTACTGATGCTGACAACCAATGAAAGCGGTGACATTTATCTGAAATACCCATAAATAGTATATCATCAGGGATAGCGCAATACTGCGTAACTAACACATACTTACAGATAAAGATTAGACTCCATAGAAATATGGTTGAAATAAGAATCTTATTGGCATGTGTTAGATACGCGGTATGGCACTATCCCGGATGATTTATTATAAGTTCTAAATCCAAAATTAGGGAACTTACTCTATTTTATAAATACTAACATTAACAGGTGCTACCACATGGACTTCATTAGTACTATGTACTATGTTCATAGATAATTGTTATATAAACTGTATAACTTATGATTGTGTTAGTAAAAATAGATGACAAATTTTTGTTTCGTGCGAGTAGTAAAGGGATCGTTTTCATCTTATAACGCATCAAATAATTAATATAACTGGATCAAATAATTACAAAAATTATGATACCTTTTTTTTATTTATTTCTGTTGGGGCATCAACAGTCATACATAAGAAATTTACAAAACTCATATCAATCGTTAGTAGAATCAAAAAAATATAAACAAATATGGCTGACTTTACATAGCATTTGACGTCTTTGACAATTATGTATATCGTGAAACGCGTGCGCACATAATAATAACGTTACGTTTAGATTTTATGTTAATATTAACAAATATAAATAATTTTCACTACAAAAATATGTGAAGGTTTAAGATTGTGTTTTAAAAGTGCGTGATGATGGAATAATGCAAGTTTTTATGTTTGTTTACATTTTTTTAGGCGCTACTGTCGTTTGGTATAGGTACGTAAACAATTACATAAAGTAAAATAAAGTCGCAGTAATACACACATAAATCAGGTACTCCTTACAGGTTGCAACAAAAACATACAAAGCAGAAACTGAGGCCCATGGACATAGTGACCAAAAAATTGTCTATGCGTTGGCTATCCTGAGAACTTAGATGGATTGCCTCTATCTATGCCAGTAATTACACCGGCTATCTTACCCCCAAACAGAAACACAGCAGTGCAAGCACTGTTATTTAGCGGCAGAATAACTGGTAAGCCGATGGTAGCTATCCGGACGGACCCTGCACGAGGTTCTACCACCAGCAAATAAATTTATTGTGGAGAATTGGTTTAGTAAACTAATGTCTACAATTGTTTTACGCGCATTCAATTCCTGTTGTAATGGTAAATGAAATATTTTAATAAATACGTGAAATAAATTAATTATTAAGTAACACATAAATCTGTTTTTTGTCTTGACTTGTACATACTTTAAAGATGAAAACGATCTTTAGTTAAGTGATTTAAGAATTAAATTATACTTTTATTTATTTACAAGAATTGTGCAATTTTACGGTAGAATCATATAGTAAGTCATATTAAATATTTTGTTCCACTACTTTCAATTTTCTTAGTATTATATGTATTTTGGCATGGTTATGTCTATTATATTTATTACTGTGCTATAAAATAAATTGTCACAAAGTATATTTCCTTACAGCCAAGTTTGGATAAAATATTATTTTAGACAATTACGTATAGATATGCGTTATTTAGGAAATTAAATAATACAATTACTATTACAGAGTACATTAAGTGATATGAGGACAAGATATTATTATACATTTCTATGATATGTATAACTCTATAAACAACAGACAGAGTACACTTAGAAAAAAAAACATTGTTAGGTTCAAATTCATAGTATAAAAAAGTAATAATGGTAGGCCATTCCCACCAACCGAATGGAATCGGGGCCAGCCGGAGCGTAATTTAGATTATCTAACAACAAAATGGAATTCTGACCTGCCATACAGGGTGGAACGGAACGACGACCTTTCCCGCTACCGACCGAGTCTACCAACCATTACGATGAACTTTCAGTATGGGACCAACATCGAAAACCTACATGGAAAATTGACTATTCCATACTATTGAACTCTAACTAATCACTCACTTTGTATGAGGGGTTAATTTTTTTTAAAGATATTTCGTTGTTGGTACTATACTGAAAATTCATCGTAATGGTTGGTAGACTCGGTCGGTAGCGGGAAAGGTCGTCGTTCCGTTCCACCCTGTATAACCTTGTCATAGTTAGTTTGAAAGACAAATTATACGAGAGCTGATTCCGATATTTAATGTAATGTGTATTTGAGGAACAGAATACTTATTTTATATGTAGGTAGGTACTTTAAAAACATGAAAATGAAATTTCATCTTTCTTTTTGTGCCAAACGAGTGCTTCCATAGAAAAGAAAAGGGAAATGCGTTATATAAAACATATACTGTTTTAATTTGATTTACATGTTCAATGTGGACATGTGAGTTTCAATAATTAAAAATCGTTACCTGATATTTATTTGTATAAGTAGGTATATGTTATAATATTTGATATTTTACACTATGTACACTCTCACTAATGGTCCTTAATGTTTAATATACAAGACCCTCGGACGGTTAATCTGCTCCATTTAAAGATCTTTTTACATTCACTTTCACACTGGTAACATCTTCAAAAGACAAATAATAAAATATTCAAAATTTCACTCCATTATTCATAGAAATGATAAGAAGAACTTAATTTTATTAATCAACAAGTCAATCCTTTACATTTTAAATCGGTTATATGTTTAAATTTGTCACCACAAATTAAGAAACTACGATTATGATTAGTTGATTAGGGTTTCCAGTACGTACTAAAAATAGTTACGTTTTTTTTCATCAATGTTTGTATTCTTATATCTGGGGCCCGTTTCTCGAAAGCTTGTAATTTGTAATATAAGGTGAGTCTCTTTTCAACACTATTAATTAGATAACGACTTCCGCTTGTATTACAAGTTACAAGCTTTCGAAAATAGGCCCCTAAAGTAATCCTTTAATCATTTTATCGTTTGACAAATCAAGCCTTAAAAATCTAATAAAACACTTTATTAATTTATGCAATAAATATGAAACTAAAATGTCTAATCTTTTGAAAATTTCATACATATTCTTTCTAAACACAAATTACAAAGGGTTCTTCATAAAATGTTGTGTATTTTCTAAAAAAACGTGTGAAACTGAGGACAACAATTATGCCGTTTAAATATCAACGCCAGTTTAGTCTTGAGAACCCGTATGAATAATTTAAGCACGCATTACAAGATTTAGCGGCTAGGGAAGGCTGTCACGGTCTGGAGTAAGATTTATGTTTCTTTCTAAGCTTTTGAAACTGGTTCAAAAGTGCTCCAATTCTTATAAAAAAATTGCTAAAAATATACATGTCATTAATATGAGATATCATGTCATTCATGTCCAAAGAAAAAATGCCTAGTTTACCAACGTTCGAAAATTATAGAAGATAGAAGGTCCTTGCCCTTAGAGCAAGGTCAAAGGTGCCTAGCCTTATAAGATATGATTGTACTATTACATATGTATACTCGAGAAATCTGACCGGTGCCAACCGATGCGTTGCAAAATAAAGGATGTGTTAGGTTTTACTCGATACGTTATCTATTACGCCGCGGCCAAGACATTGGTCTAAGGCGACCGGCTTAGGAAAACCATACGTGCTATCTCGTACCCATATCGGCATCCCGCTCCGACTCATGGATTCGCTCGCCACTGGTCGCCTTAGACCAATGTCGTAGCCGGGCTTTTATATTGCGCTTGCACTTACATTTATTGGAGCAAACGCGATACCTTGCTTCATGTGTTACAGAGGAAAACCTAACGTTACCGATACTTGCCAAGTATGCATGGTACGGCTGAGTATGTGTGTTTTAACGAACTTTGAACTGAACGAACTAGGCATTTTTTCCTTGATATTTATAATTTGTAGTATTATATAAAAGTGATTACATAAAAAACACAAATAAAAAATATTTAATATTTTGATTTATTCCACAAAAACCTGAATATACTAATCTTTACTATAATAAAAGGGCATTTTCGCGAGAAGAGATACACTCAAAATTTAGCATGTCCCATACATTTACGAAGTAAATAAAAATAAAGTGGGCATAATTTGGAAAATGTAAATATACAGTTTGGTTCCCATTTTCACTTACTATTTGAAAAGATCCGATTGAATGTATTGTTTAATATTAATTTATGTATAAAATATTATTTTTCTACGCGGCTACCCCTACTTTTTGGCATGTCCTAACTCGATCAACGACATTTCAAATACATTTTTTATGCTTGGTTTAATATCAGATCCCATTTTATGGCATGGTATTAGTCTAAGTTCATAAAGCAGTATACATTAAAAACGTACTGCAATAAAGAATACTACCCGTATATATTAAAACAATGAATTTAATTTTGTCCCATGATTTAAAGTGGTAGTGGAAATCCACTTTGTAACCATTATTTTTCAAAAAGTAAACAAAAATCTTCCAAAGTAGAAATTAAACTTTACATATGGCAGCACTAGGATTAGACGTCATTAAAACTTCACATAGTCAGCCATTTTAAAATGTTGCCAGTTGAGAATCAAACTCGTAGGAGTAACCGTGCAAAAACAAGTGTCTACTTTGTAACCGGCGACTTAAGCAGGTAAGTTGGTTTTATTTTTGTACTTCTACTGTTTTTCAATATATTAATAGGTTGTTTATCGATTGTATTATTCAGCATAAAGAAATACTTTCATTAACAGTCGGTAATTCAAAGTTTAGATCGTGAACCATGGACGCGTTACTTCCACTTTGTTGGGTTACATATATGTGGAACTCCATAGTTACAAAGTGGAAGTATAAAGGCGACTGCACCAGGTGATTTTTAAGGCTGGCGAAAATTAATATTATATTAATAGCACGATTTTAAGAGTGTGTCGCAATTAACAATTGATTCTGTAAGGCTTAATTTTCGCTTCCTTCCTTCACAGCAAAGTCTCGTTGTGGATAATATTTTTTTTTAATTTAGGAATATTTTGAGAATATTATATTATTTCATATTTATGCTCATGTTAAGTGGTTTGTTCCTATTTTCTTGTACCGAAGTATATTTTTCAATAATACACATTATTTAGTCGTATATAATTCTTTTTAAAAGTTTTACTCATTGATTTCAGTCTGGATCGAAGATAATGAGATGAATGAGCCACATGGAGATGATTCCATGAATGCTGTTACACTTTCATCAAAGCGACACATATTTTCACCGGCATCGAGCACTTCAAATGGTCAAGTTGTTAAAAGGAAATTAGACGGACAGCTCAATCTTATGGCGCCGAAACAGAAGAGAGTGAAAATCCTTTTACCCACACATAAAGAAAGCCGAAACTCTTCCCCGTCGTTAAAAACAGTGGTTACACGGCATTTTGTTTGCTGGTTGTGTAATCTCCGCCAACTGTCTTACAAAAATAACATGGTTCAGTGTATTAGCTGTAAAAATTTCGTATGTCGAGATTGTACCGGAAAAGTACACAGTATACACTACATATGTGATAAATATTTTAATGGCAGTAATTAAACACATAATAGTACTTAGAGCAATAAGGGTGGTAAAATAAAGAAAGGCCGATATCGCTGACTTTTGCAACCCGAGCCGCAGGCGAGGGACGGCTTTCTTTTTTACCTCCCGTGTCTTTTACATCATTTTATGTGCACACTAAAGCTATATTAACTAACTATCTGATACAGAGGCTTTCTGGAGTACCTATATATAGTTGATTTGTTTTCGCGTTGTGAATTTTCCTTTACTATTCCACTTTGTAATTGATGCGTTCAGTTTTATAACTGTCCTATTTCGTTTCGTGAAAAAATATTTTTTCTTTATTTCTTAGTATAAGTAATGACGAATAATAAGACTGATTCGTATTTCTTGGCCTTTTATTTAAATAAAGAAAATTTAAAATAACTATGCATCATATGACCTAAGACGAATAATGCCAAAAAATCCTAACAGAAAGGACTACCAAGTAACAAAGTGGAGATGTTTCCGTTTGAAATAAATATAAGATATATTACATGGAAATATTCTTCTGTCGCATGTATACCATATAACTGTTAATAAATTGAATACATAAAGACAAATACAATACAAGGATTGTATTATCAATGATTTCATTTAGAAAAAGTAACAAAGTGGAATCTTGATATGCAAAGTAGTCGGCAATAATTATCCTTTTTTGATTAATATATTGTTGTATTATCATATATTTTGTGATATCCTGCAAATATATGAGTTTAAGTAATCAATTAAATTAACATTTAAGTAGGTTAGGAACAAAAATTCCATTCGACTCCACTTTGTAACCGTGACTGTTCTCGCGAAAATGCCCAAAAGATAAATGCACCGTCGTACAGTATTGTAATTACTACGCCAACTCGAATTGCTCGAGGGCATAGAACCAATCACTAGCGTACCTAAGCTGTCTAAGTAGGTCACCTGTCTTCGTAGTGCATGACAAGTACAAGCAGCATCGATAGTAGTAAACTTGTGTAGCTAGATTTAGTCTTCACGCCGCTTTGTAGTTCGGCCAAGCTTGAACCTGTTGGAAACATGGACTTGTAAATACATTTCAATTTCTGGTACAGTTGAAGAAATATTATTGCCACCTATGAAGGTTATTGGTGAGGCAATGAACGACAAACATTTTGACGACTGACACAGTGTAGTTTAAATAAATAGAGAGCCATAATAAACACGAATAACTAAGAAATGAGGCATTCTACAAGATTGTCCCTTACGAAAAGCTATTCATCTAGAGTACGTAAATAGTAATACCCGCTAATTCGGTAACATCAGCTATGCTATCCCTTAAACAGGCCTGGCGATTTCTTCACTTTCGTATCCTGATTTCGGTAGATAATAGCGTCAATAAAAAACTAATTTCTTGTTTTTTTTTTAGAAACATTATTTCCAAAAAAAAACCCGGTGGTCAATATACGCCCTGTGCTCGTCACCAGGAGGTCCACGTGTTCCGTATGTGGCCACTACCCTGCTGGCGATACATTGAAGTTTTAAGGGGTAGTTGTTGTGTTTACATGTAATTATGGACACAATAAGACCACAATAAAAGTAAGAAAAATGGATAAAAAAGAAAAGGAAAGTAAGGAAAAGGAGGAAGGAGGAGGAAGGAAGGAAAGGAGTCTGCCTGCGACCACGGGTGTAACGTCATGCCCGAAACGTCAGGATATAATTAAACGTAAGTTTATGCGATTAAGACCCGTTTGTCTGTAAAAAATATGAGTGATAATCGTGAAAGTTTAAATCAATATATAAGAAAAAAGGATATTTATTTTTATATTTAAACGCCATTTAGCAAAATCCGCTTCAATACTAACTTATAATTATACATATACTTACAGTAAGTCTTGAGATGTTTAGTGGGTGGACCTACATGGTGTACAGTAATGAACTTACCCTTAAATTTCACATAAATGCCCAGCCGGGCAGTGGTCACATACAAACCACTTGTACCCAACCGAAACGGGCAGAGGTCATATAGGGCCCACAAAATTTAAGAGCAAAAATTTTAAGTAAAAAACTATTACTGTGACCATTTATGACATACTACACTTACATTACCTTATATACTACCAAAATAAATCAACACATAGCACTGACCGTAATTTTTTTCGACACAATAATAGTATTTATCTGGAGCAACACACAAAATCTGCCACTTTTTCGGTTTTTGAATTTGACAACTAAAACGTCAAAAAAATTTGTTCTGACACATCGATTTTGGGTGCGTTCAGAAATCTGTCAGTTTAAAGACTATACGTCAATGACATTTAGTGACCGCTGCAAACGTTTTGCTCGTCAGAAAAAAATCTTTTGCTAAGTGGTCGCTATGAGATCACAACCTGCCCGGCAAGCACATCATTGAGCGCGAGATAGCTCGCGCGGCGACAAACCCATGTCGCTGCTTTCAAATTTATATTTCTAGCCGTCATTTTCTCGATTTTGGTAGCACAAGTTAACAGCTCGAGAAATTAGTTCCATGCGAAAGAGTCATCCCGCGGGCGACATAACGAGTGTGGCCATTTATGTGTGGGACTAACTTTTCTTTCCTAGCAACACTGAATCGGTATAAATAAAGTTGAATGACGAGTGAACAGCAAGCTTTAAAAATGAAACATCTCTAGTCACGATAACTTTGTCTCGTTCGCGTAGTATAAAGATTAAAGAGATAGGACATTTTAAGATGAAAATGTCAAAGTCTCATAATAATAATCTGTCACATGACATTCGTAGATTGTGTTTGGTGGCGATATTTAAAATGGCTTATGAACGTAAAATTTAAGTTAATTATAGCCTTTTATACTCTTTATACGTCACTGTGGATATTAGGTACGATTATTTACATTTAAAGCGTATATTTTTTGAAATTCATGTTCATAGTTCTTTAAAAAAAATGTATGAATTATATTTCAGTGATCGGAGCTCAATAATAATACAAAGCAAGATGTCGTTGAACTAAACCCATAGTTTCCAGACGGAGAATGTGGATCCAGAAAAGATGAACTACCTAAATTGGGTCCAACTCCAAAAAAGAAATATATCGGGTCTTTGAATTGCCAGCAGGTATTCCGATGAAAGCTTGTACAAATCATTTAAATTTATGATGAAAATATGAGGGTTTCCATCCAGGTCCCAAATAATATAGCTATGACCTAAAAGTAGTTGATATATCGGATATTCTGCATATACCAACTTAATTATTAAGGTCAAGTATGGTCAAGAAAATGAACACCTTAAGTTACATACATCGCTTCTGATAGTACCTATTATGTATAGTAAAAATCATAACATGATTATTTATTTGATCTGCAGGTTATTTATACTATGAGCTGTCAATAAAGCATGGTATTTATCAATTATTAATATTGTTTAAGGATATGGCGCAAACTGAAGAAAAAGGTTCGCGATCAGCAAATCGGATTCCACGATAGCCACGAAGGCGGCCGCTGGGTCGCGCTCTGCAGCTCGTCGTGGACAACAAGAGTACGCTTGACGCCCGAGCTCGTGGCGCAGCCTGCGTTTGATTGGGTGGTTTTATTGTACCTATATCGGCCCACGGCTGTATGATATTTTTTCACTATATTTATGAGGTTTCATGTTGTTACAATTTATGATAGTAAACCACATTTCACATAACAAAAAAAATATCACGCCGTGGATGCGAACTTCCGCGACAAAGTATTAAAGTGCCCATTCAATTCAGACGATTGTCTACAATAGAGCAGAAATTACAGGCGTTTATTAATTAAATTATTAATATATTTGTGATTGTAAACTTGTTTGGCTATATGTTACACTGAGTATTTAATACATGTTATTATAATAAATACGTTTTTTGTAATAAATACATACTGGATTTTTTTATTATATATATTTTTATTTGTTTAAAATAATAAATACTAGTTATTAGCCGTGTGGTGACGGCAGTAAGAAGTCACCATCCCAACTCTTTCCGTTAAGTCAAAGTCAAACTATTCTTTATTCAAGTAAGCTTATTAATAAGCATTTTCGAATCGTCTGACATTATCAAGAGAGAGAAAAAATCTACTACTGGTTCAAACCCTACGCCGTTCCTAAGAAGAACCAGTAAGAAACTCAGGTGGACTTATTTTTTCAAAACAGTATAATAATACATCTTATTAAAATAACATGCATTAAAGAATGTATTACATAAAAAAAAGATTATTATAGACATTTTTATAAAAGAGAGAAATAAATAAAGGATCATAATATTAAACAAAAATAATTATTATTGTACAAGTTCACAATATTATTAAGTATCTATATCTATACTACTAGAGATGTAAAGGTCCTCTAGTTGTCAGAATAAAGAGAAATTAAGATTTAGAGATGTAAAAGGTCTCTAATCGTCATGATTTTAACAATAATAATAAAATAGAAAATTAACAATTTAGTGACAATCACAAAGCAACTACTTATTCTTATTTAAAAGACAACAGCCAATACCTATTTAAACATGACATCACAGTAAAATAAACTCAAATATTAAATTAAACTAGAGATGTATACTCTCTAATGTCAATAATACATAATTTTGGAGATGTAAAGTGTCCCCAATGTCAGTTAATAAATAATAATAATAATGATTTGGAGGTGTAAAGAATCGTTGGTGTCTTAAGAGTCGGTTAAAGGATTGAAGTGTCATTGACTATTCATTTATCAATGGGTAGTAGTGTGAGTAGTGTGTTTACTATGAAGGGCAGCAGCATCATCATAGTGGACACACTACTCCCGATTATGGGTATTAACCTCCTAATGCGTCCATGCACATAGGCTAAGGAGAGGACATTGCCCATGCACCCGTGAACTAATAGAGCGTCGTTGAGATTGCCAATTCCGTTATGTGCATGATTTCAGGAACTGAAAAATCAATCCAAATGACATATGTTTACAGTCTTCTTTTGTCAAATTTGAAATTTACACATAACGGAATTGGCAATCTCAACGACGAGAGGCTGATCTACCTTTTCCCATATAGATTAGGGCTTGTCCATTAATCACGTCATACGATTTTGCCTATTTTAGACCCCCCCATCCCCCATGGTGATACTTGGTGATATTTTCAGGACCCCCCCCCCCCCTCCTAGCTAATATGACGTGTATTTTTTTTCCAACTTAAGTAATCCTTATAATAACACTTCAGTTTCTGTACTTTATTAAGCACACGTGATGGAAAAAAACTTTTTTACAAACTACGGGGTAAATGTCCGCGAAATTTTCTAAACTCAGTTCAGGATTTGACATCTGGTTATGTTTTAAAAGAAGTATGCTGTTCAGCAGAGAGTAACAAAAAATTACACGTAACTTGTCCGATGACTCCTCCTCCCCTATGGTGATAATTGGTGATTTTTTGTTGAATCCCCCCCACCTCCCCCTATACAGTATGACGTGATTAATGGACAAGCCCTTATGTATGCAAATACCGCTTTTCTTAATTATATTGTAGGTACTTGTAAAATATAGCTGCGTAATGTACGGATACTGCACAGAACATCGCTATCACAATTAATACAATTATGCATCTTGCCCCTAGATACTTCTATTCAATAGCTATTAGCATTGGTAGGTAGGTTAATACTTATTCTTCTTTTCAACCGCTACTTTTGAAAACATTACTAGCGTTTGATTCTCTATTGAACCTAATGGGTCTTCAGACCTTATGGTATCGACAGTAGGGTCGGTAATGAAACGAAGTTTGTTGATATTAAAACATTAAAAAATGTCTTAGAACGCATGAACTAAAACAGATTATCCATACATAGCTCATAGCTACAATAATATGCGACTGAAAGCCTAAATTTTGCAAGCCGTAATGAAGTTTATGTGTTTCTCGACTTTCTCGCCACCTTCACACCTCGAAGACAATTTGTCGCATTTTGACATTAAAACGCAATGTATTTTATCGCTCAAGGTACACTTGTGCTACGAATTTTGAGGATATCTCGCGTGGGACTTTCAAGCGAAATAACTATGTCGCTTTGATAGATCATCGCGAGTCAGCGTTATCTCGCGCGCATGTTGTGCTACCAATTCGTGACATAGCTCGAGAAAACTCTATGTCGCAGTTTTTGTCGTCCCGCGCCCATGATGTGCTTGCCGTGCTGGTTAAAGGCTATTCTCTTATTGACACATTCGACGCTGCGTTCGTCAACGAGCTCGATGTCGAGACAGCCTTGTCTAAAATCCTAGCTGTTTGATTTGACATTAGGAATCGAGGCTGAGAGCGAGGTTGTGGGCGAGTTCGTCGCTGTTTTCCGTTAGAGAATACGAAGTTCATACATTAAACGTCAAACTCTCGACGCAATGTAGTTCCAGCTCACGCCGCATTCGTCACCGAGCGCTAGTGTCGTTTAAAGTACATTAGTGAATACCATTTTTAGGCTCGACGCTGCCGCAGCGCTGACACAGCGCTGACAGCAAGGCGGTTTCCTTAGTGAATAACACTGCTGATTAATTATTATTACGCGTTTTGTCTTACAGATACATTTTCCAATAATGCCTGAGGACCAACCGCATATATTAATCGGAAGACAAAGGGTATTTATGAAATATTGTGTCTAGTAAAATTTCATGACGTAACTAACAAATAATCATAACAATACTCGAATAATATACTCGAGCTTTCGATACGACTTGGATTGAAATTGTTGCCATAAAAGAGTTTCGCGACTGACATACCTTTTGAACACTACGCTAACGACCAATATCTAATATATCTAAATGTATACATAATTATAAACTCGCACGTGTGTAAAGTTCAAGTTAATATAGCGTCCGAGCACAAAGTACCCAAATATAGAGGGTCTGTTTCATAGAAGGCTCAAATAGTTCGGAATATATTACAATAGATGTCACTAGGAGCACGATTGACTAGTAATAGATTTAGTTTTATTTGAAATCCAGATATTTACTACCTGTTAGTGCACAGTTTTAATTAATTTAGCATCATACATCGAAAATAGTCAAAACCACCCTTTCTAGAAGAGTAAATTAGTAAATAAAAAAATTAACTATTTTTGGAATAAATTGATTTCAGCGCCATCTATTATTGCACGTACATATTTTTATGCGTTTTTCTCGATACGCGTCAAACAGTACACTACTCGAGTCTTGACAGAAATAATCTATAGATGTCGCTAAACAAAATCTTGCATATATTGATTTTAAATGTTTAAGGTCTAAAAAACCGAAAAACTAATAAATACATACAAAAAAAAAGTAAAAAGTCTCTAAATCGCTAATAATAACAAAAAATACATACATTACAAGTGCTAGGATTTGAACCCGTAACATAACAACTGATAACAATAAATAGCTGAGAGCCTACCGCGAAACACGTACGAAGTGTTGCCTCTCTCTCGCACTCGTG
>JALPQI010014762.1:0-33112 GCA_025490895.1 Thaumatotibia leucotreta
CATGCTTACAAGTTTCACACTAAACGGACAATTAGACAAAATGCGTACGCATGCTGATAAATATGTCTTCACTCTTAGAAGCCCGACGCCGTAGGCGGAGGGCTTTTAATGACTTGAGTTAGTATGTCTCTTACCGACCGTGATGCATACAATGTTTTTCATCACACTTGCGGAAAAAAATAAGCTATAAGACAAAAAGGGAATTTCACTTTTCTATTAGGTACACCTGCGATGCGAGCAAGCAATGGCGCGCTTAGGAAGCAAGTGTGATGAAAACGTTATTTGTCAACTCATGAGTATGGCTACCGTCTAAGTACTCGGCCAGATTGAGTTCTCGAATGCTCGGAATAGTAAAAATGCACCATCGTTATACGGGAATAGGGTGGGAAAAATGTAGAAGTACCAAACAAGTATAAAATACTATGCTAGTATATTTAATTTGAATGCCTACAGTAAACGTGAAACAATGCAATACTAGTCATGCAAAATGTAATAGGATTTAACCGGGCACCACATAAACCGTTGTTTATTGATTAACTTGTTATTTACTCATAATTTTTGTACCTATGTCGTAATGTACTATTGGTCGTTTTTCTTTGGTATATGACATCCAATATTTATAATTTATATAGTATTAAGTAGTGTGACTACTGGGGAAAAATAAAAAGTACAAATCAATATATTTAGTTATTAAATTTGATTTGTGTTTTCGCAATACGTTCAATAGATGGCAGCACCAGCTCTCTCTAGCTATTCTAGAAAACTGTAAAATATTCTAATAGGAGGTGCAGGCATGTATTGCTTGCCCTTAAAGAATGGTCAAAGGCGCCTAGCCTTGTAAGGGATTGCATATACCCGAGAAATTTGACCGGTGGTTGCTAAGACCGAGTGGCCGAGGGGTACAGGCATCAGCCGCGAAAGCTGAGTACGTGGGTTCGATCCCCACCTCGGACATTAGGTGCCCGGCGAGGGCATTCTTTGTGTATTTATTTATCACAAATGTTTGTTCCTCGGTCGTGGCTGTGTATGTATCTAAGTATCTATACGTATTTATCTATTATATATATCGTCGCCTGGTACCCACATCACAAGCCTTAATTGAGCTTACCGTGGGACTAGGTTGATTTGTGTAAGATGTCCCAAGATATTTATTTATTTATTTATTTATTTATCTTGGTCGTTTTCTTTGGCATCTAATATTTATCATTTATGTAGTATTATGTAGTGTGAGTACTGGGGAAAAATAAAAAGTACAAATCAAAATATTTAGTTAATAAATAATTTGGTTTGTGTTTTCGCAATACGTTATCTTGTTTACTGACGGTTTTCAAATTTTAAGATTTAAGCATATATAGGGATGGAAAAATAGCGAGAGCGATTGTGTTTTATACAATGTAGTGATAATTTTAAACAAGAAAAGTCACAAGTATTTTTTAAATACTCATAAGTATTTCAAAAATACTCGATACTGAACTATGGTTGCACTTTAAACCTTTAATTTTACGATCGTCCCCTGCACCGGATATAAACCGGCTCGTAAACCGGATTGTTCGTTTGTGTGCTTGTTTGTCACCACTTCTGCAACTTTCTTACAAACGTTATCTTGTTCACAGACAGAAGCTTTTAATTGGCAGGCAATGTAAATAAGCTATAAACTCATTGATTGCTAATTATAAAGGTTTAAGCATAAAATCCATGATGAAAGGGAATGGTCACGTGACTTTTCGTTAGAATGTACAATTATCATACATTTTTTACTTCTCGCTTATCGTATACGATTGCAGAATGTCATCTTGGCTAGGCCTACTGGGTGCTTAGACAAGTTGCCAATCGCTAACGCTTAATCGTCAATCGTAAACGAAAGGCAGCTAACTGTCTTTGTCGCACTAATATGTAAGAGTGACAGAGAGGGAAAACTACGATACGCTACTAAGCGTTAGCAGTTGGCAACTTGGCTAAACATCCTGGTATGTTAGATGCTCATGCAATTTTCGTTAAAGAGCAATTCCCAAAAAGCTTGTACAAGATGGCGAAAACGGAACCCTTATTGTTTCGCCATGTCCGTCTGTCCGTCTGTCAGCAGTCGCTCAGTGGCCGTTAATACTAGAAATCTGAAATTTGGTACAGGTATACATATTAATCATGCTAACAAAGTAGTATAATAAAATCAGGAAAAAAAGATTCCGGTACCTCCCCAACTGGTGAAGTGGGGATGATTTGATGTAATCCTATAGTTTGGGGTATCATTGACTAGGTATCAAAAAGAATAAGGGAAAAATCCGCTTCAGTTGTACTTTTTCACGCTAGATTCGATACATCGAAAATTAGAAACAAAAATCACAACTGTGTCGTTTTTTAGGGGTACAAAATAATACAACGAAAATAATTTTGACCCAAATACTCACATTCGCACGCGACGTTGCACTCTCCCCCTTTCTTGCCCGAGCGGCACCATCGGCTGGGGATCTGAGAACAATCACATTAGAGAGCTTCATATCACATGCAAGTCGTATTCTGAACATTTCCAATACCTATCCCACATTATAACATTGTCTATCGATGAAAAAAAACATACATTTTTAATTAAGGTGAAATCTGTAAGAGGTTCCTTCACTGGCAGTTCAAAGAAAAATTAAGTATCTTACAACAATTTATTTTACCTTGCGTTAACGTTTGCTTTTAGACAAATAAATATTTTGGTCATCAGTCCACCTTGTAGGGGGCCTACCCACGCTACGCCTTCCGGTACGTGGCCGCCATTCGAGAACCTTCCCGCCATCGGTTCTACGCGAAATGTGCCGCGCCTACTGCCACTTCAGTTTAGCGATTCGGAGAGCTACTTCGGTTACTTTGGTTCTACTGCGGATGGTCTCATTTTTAATCCGATCTCGCAGAGAGACTCCTAGCATAGCCCTCTCCATTGCCCTTTTGTCGTGGCCAGGGCATTAGGTGGTTTTGAGCCTTCTTATGAGGCCCATTGTAAGCGACGTTTCAGTCCCGTATGTCATCAGGTCATCACTGGCAACACACACTGATCAAAGACTTTCGTCTTCAAACACTGCGGAATATTGGACGAAAATATGTGTCGTAGCTTCCCGAATGCTGCCCAACCGAGTCGAATCCCCGACGACATAAAGAAAAAATTTCAAAGTTTACCAATACCGGAGGTGGGATTTGAGCTGGAGTTACCGAGTGGTTTAGACATCAGCCGCGAAAGCTAAGGACGTGGGGTCAAAACCCACCTGCGATGGTAAACTTCGGTATTTATTATTTTGTATTACTTACATCTAATAAATACTTATCGGCTTACCCCCTTATTCATAAACGTCTCCTTATTTATTGAATACCATTAAGAATAGTAGAGGGAAGATGTTGGGCCACCTGTTGCGACACGACGATTTCATCAAGACCATCATAGAGGGAAAAGTAGAAGGCAGAAGGAAGAGTGGCAGGCCAAGTATAGTATACATGGACCAACTGAAAGACACGACTTCCGCTTTCTCTTTTAGAAAGCGGAAGTCGTGTCATATCCGTATCAGGATCTTAAAGAAAAGGCTTTAGACAGGGAATCATGGAAGCTACTCCACCGACAAGAGTACATAATGATGATGATGAACTTAGTATGCCGCTAAGTATTGTTTCTCGTTTTCGGTCTTATCAATATCCCAATGAGAGCGAAAGGGGCTCGCTAAGTTAGGAGACGTTTATAAACAAGGGGGTTAAACGCTAGGCCTAATATAAACTTACCTGATAAAGTCGATGATTGCTCGACATGTTTCAACCCATTAAGAGGGTCCTCGTTTGGAGCACCCTCGGCCAAAGCCCGACGCGTCCTGCGGGCCTACGCCCTGCTAGAACGGGTACTAATGGGTCGAAACATGTCGAGCAATCGTGGACTTAAATACGTGAGTAGCCCGGTTCGTTAATATTGTAATATGTTTGAGTCTCACGATAGTTATAATTCTAAAATTACCTGATAAAGTCCATAGTACTTTTTCCCACTAGGTGTGACGACGAAGGTCCTTGTATCTCTGTTGCTCACTTTCTCGATAAGGCAGACCCCTGTCAATAAAACGTCAGATTTAGGCACTGGTCTCACCGCGAGCTACTAAACTATGAACTATCGGCTATAAACACGAACAAAAGATCGCACTCCCGTGTAAATAAAAGAGACACGAATGAAGGCACTAATAAGGTCAGATAAGTTTATGGCACTATGTCTAAGGAGACATAGTGCCATAACCTTATCTTACCCGGTTCTTACCCGGTAGATATAGGTTTACCAATCGTAAGTAAAATAACAAAAATTAAACAAATATCGTCGGTTGTAATATGAATTAATGTTACCACCAAAATGACGAAATTGAGTTAGGTATACCGTTCGACTGCAAATTTTCTGCTCTATCGAATGGTGTATATAAAATATTGATATCCACAAAAAAATGTCGAATACGCTAACAAAAACTTTGCCATTTTATTAAGTTTCTACATTTTTTAGTAACGTAAGTAAAGGTTTCAAAAAATCAGAGACAATATTTTAACGTAAGTACGATTTAGTAGTGTACAAAATAGGTCCTTCCTAATGTATCACCATATTGTTATAAACGTCAATGCTGTAAGCGCCATCTGTATTGTATGGCTCATAAGCAATTTGATTTCAATTTGTGATTTCAAGTTACGAAATCCACTTTTGATGATTTTCATTAAATTATTAACGTTATCTTTGGTGGTTACATGAATTCATATTAAATTGACGATATAGCTGACTTTCTTTAATAGTATTTGACGTCTTTAACACATATCGTCGACCGTAGGTTCAATTAGGGTAAGGGACAAAATACGACTTTGCAGGAGAGCCCGACAAAGTTTTTTTTTCTGCTTATTCGCTCATAACTTTTATTGTATTTGAGCTTTTCTGGCTCCGATTTCACAAGAATTCTTATATTTTGGTGCTCTTTCCGCCTAAATAGTATTTATTTACGTATACTAAATAATAAGGAAAATTGGTGTCCGTTACTCTAATGTGTTTCATTACTAACGTCGATTACACTCGTAGCAATTTTTAGTCATGTCCCTTACGCTAATTTGACTTCGGTTTACAGATCCAATATCATTTCAAAAAAATAAAGTAAGAATATTTTAATGATTTTTTTAATTAAAGCAAAATAATGTAAGATAGTGTATTTGTAAAAATATGCTACGTGAGTTTTAGCGTAAGGATAATCCGTTTTGAAAAATAAGAAAAAAAATAAGTTATTTTGTCTAAATGTGTATAGGAAATCCAAGTCCTATTGTTTGTGTGGTTTACTTGAAATGTCTTATTCCCTAACCTGTACCTACGCTTAGTCTTTTCTTCTTAGATTTTCGTAGTAATATTTATTTCTTGTCAAAAAATAAACAAAGATACATACATAAAGCTGATCAGAATCTCGTTTGAGTATTCAGGTAAAACGTAAGTTATTATGTTTGGTAGTTTTACCACACAGTAATTATCTAAAATAATTATGACAGAAATAAACCAAAATAATGTACTTTTTCTTCTTTAACAGATCTTTATCAGTTAAATATAACTTACTTAAAATAATTGACAGTGTTAACACAAATGATAATCATTTTTATCATTCATAACATAAATTACAATAAAATAATGTATTTCTACGGTTTTAAGAGATCTTTATTATTGGTATATTATTATAACTTGGGTTATTTCAATTAACTAGTATAAATCAGAATAATATTATGTCGCATATGTAATATACTAAGTAAAAGACGGGAAATATATCTCGCTGCGACATACTGTCGCACCAATCATGTTCTAAGCGTGCAGGAGAATAATACCCATAGATGCCAGAGACATAAAAAAGTGACTGAAATAGTTCGATTGTGAACTAGGATACCTATCGATATTCAAATTTTTCTATGGTACCGGTACCACTTTAAGGTCTCTGCCCACTAGACCGTAGCATACCATGACCGTAGCATGAACGTATCAGACACGGAATGTGGGACGACACGGGATACTATGCCCACTATAACGTGTGTACATCGTTTAATGTCCGTGCTAAGCCCGTTTAGTGACCGTTGCATCCGCGTCGCAACCACGTATCATCCGCGTCGCAACTACGTATCATCCTCGTAGTATGAGCGATTCATATCCGTCGTTATCGTTCCATTGTCACAGTTTTATCAGTTTCAAATTGTTTTCACGCCCTTTAGACAACTATTGCTCTGCTAGTATTTTCCTAGGAGTTTATTTCTACACCTATTTTTCTGAGCAGACATCGTAAATGTCTAGGTAACCTAGACACTGATAAGTGTAATCTATGATATTAAACTAAAACTTCTTGGAATTGGTAAATATATTGTCTATAGATTTATATGTTCTTGTCATGATTGTCAATGTGACTCCGTCAAGTACTGGTTTTGTTTGATTATTTTTACATCTTCTAATAGTTTTGGAACAATAATTAATTTTAAATAACAATGGAGCAACTGCTAAACAGCAAAGATTTTTCGAAAAAAAAAACATATATTGATTTTGTGTACATATCTCGTGAAACATGATCATCTATATGATATCAATACATGATCTCGATGAAAATCTTCGGTTTGCGGGTTTACAATCAATTAAGTAAGTTTTTTTTTCAGAAAATAGCGATGCTGATTATATTGTTTGCGTTGTTTCGCCATAAGAGTGAAAAATTTGCAGTTTTGGATAAAAATTGTAAATCCAATACAAAAATGTAAATAGAACGCGTATGCTCACCGTTTCGCCGCCTGCGCACACCGTACCGGCAACGTTGCGTGCCATGCACGTAGCGTGTCGGGGCCGGCAAAATATTCTCGCCGACAATTCTTGCCGGTCCGTGCATGGCACGCGACGGTGTTGGCCGGCGACGGAACGTCCTAGTGGGCATAGTCTCATACTTTTCCATACAAAGAATATTTTTTTGTCTGATACGTTCATGCTACGGGCATGGTATGCTACGGTCTAGTGGGCAGAGACCTTTAAGCTCAAAAAGAACAGATGAAGGCAAATCTGAACCTTAAGGAAAATTTTCCTTGTTTAACATTTAAAGACTACCCTCTTTCTTTTATTCGTCGTGGCTGTTGTCAGCGAAGCTGAAAAGCGTGTGCCAAGTTGCGATAACGCGTGCGGGTCAGAGGGAGACAAACCGGGGCAATGTTGCCAGCAAGAGGGGTACTCGGGCTTCAGCCGCTGCGATGGTCAACCGATATACTGCGAGGACACGATGCGTGGGGGTGACATGACTTGTACGCAATGTACGCCCCCCAAAAACATGACCATGAAAATTCCGACCATGGGTGACGTGGTCTCGGATATAATAATTCTTCCCGATCCCGAGTTCTGTATGCCAAACGATATCAATAATCATTAAAAAAAACCGACTTCAACCGATATCTCCAAGATCCCGTAATCAGACCTTGATGCCAACGGGACTAGTTCGGTTTATTCTGAAGTCGGTTAAAAATTGATTTATGGAAATCGGTTGACGCGATATCGAGTTATTCATCCGATTGTCGTGCACAATGCACATGCTTAATGCCAATTGAGACTTATAATTATCAGAACTAGACCAAATTAAAATGGGACCATCAGCTTTCGAATAAAAAAAGAACCATCAAAATCGCGTACAGTCGTATTGAGAACCGCCTCATTTTTTAAAGTCGGTTGAAAACACTATAATTCCCTTTTATAATTTACTTAATAAACTTTGTTATTGGAAGCCTTGGATAAGAAATGATGGCAGAGTTGGAAGAAATTACTTCATATTTTATTATTACCTATTAGTACACATTTTGTTTATATTTTTTTTATTCATTCATTTATATTAGGTTTCAATTTTTCAAAAGTCTTTGATATTATAAGTACTTGTATTGTTTCTAATTTTTAATAAGCATATATGGAATAAAAATGGCGTATCATTGGGAAATAAATGGTGAAATCAGAACACCCCTTCAATTAGGATAATTTTTTGTTCATGCATTGTCGCGATTCTACACAATAGATTCCATACATCTGAATTTGATCACTTGTATCTGCGACCAATAATTATATAACATGGACGTGTAACGTGCTTAATGTGCCAAGATGGGCAGGACATAGCGCTTTTCTTAACACCGCGCATACTATTATTATTTCGGCGCAACATCTTTGACAAATGTAGAATATGGCCTATCAAAACTTTGATGGACCATTCACAACTAATTTTAAATGGCGGCTTAAGTTTTTATAGGTTGACATGGAAATTCAATACCGTGAATACCGTAATGCATTGAAGAGGTGGTGACATTTGTCAACTAAAATTCAGGACCGCTTTTGAAAGGCAATTTAGTATGGCATGCGGCTTCCATGTTTTATTTGTTCGTAGACTTGTGTAATGATTTCTACAAAATCTTGTGTCTTCCTAGCAGCAACTCTGTACAACATAGTCAAAGTCAACGCAAACTTTGCACTTTTGAATCTACTTCCAGTTTTAAAGCTACACTAATTTGGGTTCGAATCCCGGCGAGGGCATTATTTGTGTCTTTATTTATCATAAATATTTGTTCCTTGGTCATGGCTGTCTATGTATTTAAGTATCTATAGTATATTAAATTATATATTTTTTGTGTTTTTTTTTTCTTGTTTTGTATTCTGTAATTTGGGCAATAAAACTTTTTTATTCTTTATTCTTAAATTATTCATTCATTCTGCCAAGTACAATCAACAACACACCTGTCATACAGACAAAATGCCAAAAATATGTAAACAGAACTTTATTGCCTGGACATAAAGGTGTGTATACATATTTCTGGCACTTTGTCTGTATCCACAGCTGTGTTGTCGATTGTACTACAAAAATTAGCGTAACGCACACATCGTATAAATTACTGTGCGAGCAAATTAAAGTAAGGAACAATTATTTCAATATCCACGTAATCACTTTAGGGTATCGGCAAAATATTCTTTTTTCGATTCCAAAATTATTAGCGTAATAACACTTTTGTTATTTTCTCATCAAAAATAAACCGCGTAAGGGTCATTCCCCAAGTGCAAGGCCGGTTACCTTGTTTAAATTCGGTTGCTTACGTACATTACACTAATTCTTAGTAGCTGTGTAGAATTTTTTTCTTGTTACTTTATTTTTTGGAGCTATTTTGATCCGGTACACCCTAAAAAAAAATAGGGTAAGGAACATTTTTTTAAAGGTAGAATTTTTTTATATACACCATTCGAAAGAGCGCAAAATTCTGAACAAAACTGTATACTTAACTCATTTTCGACATTTTGTCCCTTACCCTAATTGAACCTACGGTCGACGATATCGTGAAACACGTTGGCAGGTTGTTTTACGTTAATACTAATAAATATCAATAATTTGAACTGAAAATGTATGTGAACTCAAGGTTTAAGGTTTTAAATCACTACATAGTATAAAATAAAGTCACTTTTTCTGTGCCTATATCTCTTTGTACGCTTAAATCTTTAAAAATACGCAACGGATTTTGAGGAGATTTTTTTTAATAGGTAGAGTTATTCAAGAGGAAGGTTTTTATGTAGGTATAGTACCCGTGCGAAGCCGGGGCGGGTCGCTAGTTGGTGATAAAACCGAGATAGTGTTCTAAAAGTGCGTGATTATGAAGGAATGCAAGTTTTTAGGTTTGCTTACGCTTTTTTGGATTCTACTGACGAATGGTACTGGCCTACTACCGCGAAAATCGATATTCGTAAATTTCGAGTATTTTTCTCTGTTACTCGAACAAAGGAGTCATTAGAGTGAGAGAGACAAATCCTCGAAATTTACGAATTTCGTTTTTCGCGATAGGGCCGCAGGTAGGTAGAATATACAGTACCGGCCAATAATACATTATTAATCACATTCGTGACTTTTTGTAAAAGCGTATATAGGGTAAGCGGCACATGTTCGCATGTAAATGGCATATTATTTTGGTTATTTTGCAGAAATTAATGATGATTATTGTAATTGAGTATTGTTAATAACAATAGGAGACACAGCATATTGCTAAAAAGCTGTAGTAAAAAAAATACTACGAAATCCATGCTTCACACAAAAAAAAACATGAAAAAACGCCTACATGATGCCAAGTTTTTTCTTCGCTAGCACAAAGGCCTATTGCCTATACTAGCTATATTCATAAGGTGGAAAGTGTGGGAATAACTTACAAATATAAACAAAAGTTGTAGTGACCGGCACTGTAATATATGACCAATATATGATAAACATGACATCTTAACTAGGCCTGCAGAATAAAACAAAAATAGTGATAAGCTTTTTTAAGCCCATACGTATCCAAATGTGATGACAAAACGAATACAGTCACGTCTAATAATATGTATACATTTTGGAACGTATGTCAAAGGCATAAGGATCAAAATCGTATACATATTATTAGAGCTGACTGTACAGTCTTCTGTTTGACAAGCCCTAAATGGGATACTTCCAAGCCTACAGACATTATGCTCGGGACGAAAAAAGTTTATACATATTTATGCCTTTGATTACATATTCAACACGGTTACATTTATATTGATTCAAGTAGAACATACTTGCAGTGGTTTGGCTTAATCAAATTTAATAAAATCAATTTATTGGTTGCACCTGATGTATATTTATGTACCAAGGACCGGAGCCGGTATTTTACAAAATCATAATCATAATCTTTATTGTCTGTGAGAAATGGGTTACATTGCCAGTAAGTACTAAAATAACAATTATACATGGGTCTCACCAAAACTCTACCTTTTCAGGTGTACAAACAAAATTGCAAATAGCTATTAAGTATATAAGAATTACAAAAATTACAAATTAAAATGATGTCAACTAGTCATTTAAATTATTAAGTAAAATACAATTATAATCGGGTTTATCACTATCATTTGTAATGCTCATATACACAAGTCACATGACATTTTCTAGTCAGACTTAAACCAATATGACAGTCAATATAAACAATTCAAACATAATCAAAAAACTCATTAATATTATGAAAATATCTTTGTACTAACCATGCACGAATTTTAGACTTAAATATATTTAATTGCAAAATTTTAAAAATGTCAGGTAATTTATTGTAAATACGAATACACATTACATACGAATTTCTTGAGGAGAGTGCCAGTTTCACTGAAGGTTTATGTAAAGTATATTTATATTGTGTTCTTGTTTCTCGAGGACGCAAGGACTGAAGTTCAACAAATAAATATTTATATTTCTGTACAAAAACACACACTTCATAAATGTACATACCGGGGAAGGTGAGAATGTTATTTTCTATAAACTCAGTACGACAGGAATCCCTAATATGTAAGGAGAATATGGCTTTGATACAACGTTTCTGTAATATGAATATTGCTTCTCTATGAATACAGTTTCCCCAAATTACTAGTCCATATCGCAGGACAGAGTGTACGTAGCCATTATAAGCGAGTAGCGCAGCTTCAACAGAAACCGTTTGACTAATTCGTCTTAAAGCAAAAATAAAACTGTTTACTTTGGATCGCACATTCTCGGCATGCTCCGTCCAGTCACAGTGGCTGTCAATGGTTATGCCTAAAAATCTTGTGTGTTGCACTTCGCTTACAGACTCGTTATCCAAGCTAATATTCAGTTGTTGTGTGTTGCCTCTTGCAGTGCTGAACTGTATATAGCTAGTCTTCTTAACATTGATTTTTAGATTATTCAGTTTCAACCATTCTACAGTGCTAATTAGTGCTTTGTTCAAGTCATCGTTATATGTCAAAATATTTTTGCAATTTACAATTATAGATGTATCATCTGCATATAGTATGCAGCTATCATTGTTTAAGCATTGTGGTAGGTCATTGATATATAATAAGAACAATAGGGGTCCCAAAATACTTCCTTGTGGTACTCCATAATTATTATACTTAAAAGAAGACTTACAAGAGCTTAAAGTTTTAGCTTTACTGCAATATTTTAGGGTCTCGACACATTGGCTTCTTTCACTTAGGTATGACTTGATCCAATCTAGAGCCGGGCCACGAATACCATACTTATATAATTTACTCCCTATACGTTTATGACATACAAAATCAAAAGCTCTGCTCATATCTAAGAAAAGAACTGTCACAGGGATCATGTTATCTATTGAATTTAATACATGATTCACAAGTTTGAATGTCGCCAAAGTTGTACACCTCGATCTGCGAAAACCATACTGCTCCTCTGTAATAATATTATGGCGTTCTACCAAGTTCAGTAATCTGCTAAACATTACTTTCTCATAGATTTTTGCGAAAACCGATATCAGTGTAACCGGCCTGTAATTTCCCATGTCAGACTTGGCTCCTTTCTTGTGAAGGGGCTTCACCACTGATATTTTTAAGGAATCCGGGAACACGCCTTGCAGCAAAGAAAGATTTATTACGTGTAAAAGAGGCTTATCGATTATATGGATACACAGTTTAACTATATCAGTTCTCACTTCATCATGACCTACAGATTTTGAGTTCTTAAGTGACTTGATCAGCTTGATTAATTCAAATGAACCAATCGGGTTAAGGTAGATAGTAGAAGGATTATTTGTTATATTGCTAGTGTCCGTAGAAACAGCCGCTACATTATCGCGAACGACACCAATAAAGTAATCATTAAAACAATTAGCAATATCTTGAGGATCCCTAATAATTTTATCATTTAAAGTAACTTGGTCAACCGATGCGCTATTGCAGTCAGTTGACGTATAATTCTTAATAACGTTCCATACTGCTTTACATTTATTACTACTGTTATTAATATATCTTAAATTATTAGATTTTTGGTGATATAAAAAGCATTTTTTAAGAATATGAGAGTACCGTTTATAACTCTGCTTATAGTCCTCAGAGCCTCTACTTCGTAAGTAAAGTTGACGCTTCTGCTTAGAACAATGACGGAGTCCTTTAGTTATATACTTGGATTTAAATGAATTGTTAAATATTTTTACTTTGTTAACTGGAAAACAAAGATTGTAAAATAATAGGAATATGTCAATAAATTTAATAAATGCATCATTGGCGTCATAATCTGTTAATACTTCACTAAATGATAAGCTCTCTAAACATTTTAAAAACTTCAACTGATTTGCTTGGCTATAATCTCTTCTATACACAAACCACCATCTGGCTGGCCGGGGAGAACGTTTCTTTACTGGTATTTGATAAGATTGTGCGGTGTGGTCAGATAATCCTAAATTATGTATAGTAGCATCACCATTTTTTACATTTGTAGCTATATGATCAATACAAGTTTCCGAACGATTAGTTATTCTAGTGGGAGATGGGAAAAACCTCGAAATAGCCAAATAATTTTTAATGTTTTAAACTCTTTATGTACTGCTCAGTATTTTATGGAAAATACCATATCATATTTTTAAATTACTCCATTAACTTACAATTTATATACCAAAGAACAAAAAAAAGAACCGTTCTTTTTGTATGGAGAAAATACCGGTTCCGATCCCTGATATGTACTACAGTACAAAATACTGTCATTATCGCGCTACAAAGCGATTAGGTATATACTTCGTGGGAAGATCCGTGTATAATTCAAGGAAAAACCATTGTTAAACGAAGATATGAAAACACACAGTACCGTGTATCGATTTAAGCCTTAACGATTTCCAATAATATTTTAAACTGACCACGATCTGTGTACATTGACAAATTAAAAAATAAATAAATTATCTTCCTAACGTATTGGCCGCGACGTTAGGTTCAGATCTGCTACCGGGTGCATCGAAGTTTGTAAATTTTGGGGAATTGTCTCTGTTACTCTAACGAAGGCGTCATTAGAGTGACAGAGAAATATCCCCGTTTGCGGATCCCACTATGGCCGCTGGTCCCACGAACGCAACGAGTAACAATCAGCGAGTATTTCTTCGCGGGCGAGTGGATTCTCTTAGGAAAACTCGCCGGCAGTTTGAACAATCAGCAATCAACAACAAATGTATGTGGCACTGTTACTGACACGTGATTCACACGGCGAACGGCGAGCTGCAAATAGCGACAGGCAAGTTTTTCTTCGTAGGCGAGTTAATTTTCTCAGGAAATTTTCTCGCCGTCAGTTTGAACAATCCTCAATCAACCATAAATATATCTGTCACTGTTACTGAAATGAGACTTATACGGCAAACGGCAAGAAGCGAGTAGCAATCGGCGAGATATTCTTCGCGGGCGAGTGAATTTTGTTAGGAAATTTACTCGCTGGCAGTTTGAACTGCTACTGACATGAGATTTATACGGCGAACGGTGAGCAGCGAGTAGCGATCGGCGAAATGTTCTTCACCGGCGAGTGAATACTCTTAGAAAAATTCGGCCAGGAGTTTGAACAATCAGTAATCAACCATAAATGTATCTGTCACTGTTACTGACACGAGATTCATACGGCGAACGGCGAGCAGCGAGTGGCGATCGGCGAGTTTTTCTTCGTAGGTGAGTGAATTTTCTTAGGAAATTTACTCGCCAGCAGCTACTGACATGAGATTCATACGGCGAACGGTAAGCAGCGAGTAGCGATCGACGAGTTTTTATTAATTGGCGAGTGAATTTTCTTAGGAAAACTCGCCGGCAGTTTTAACAATCAGCAATCAACCATAAATGTATCTGTCACTGTTACTGACACAAGATTCATACGGCGAACGACGAGCAGCGAGTAGCAATCGACGAGTTTTTCTTTGTAGGCGAATGAATTTTCATAGGAAATTTACTCGCCGGCAGTTTGAACAATCTTAATTTAAACTTAATTTAAAACACCTAAAAGTTCAAAATTCTAAATTCGCAAATTTTGGAGAAGGTCACTATAATTCTAAAACTGCCACATATTTGATAATTCATTGAAAACTCGCTTTGACTGGGACTTGTCTTAATTAAAAAAAAATCAGAAGCCCAACTGTGAACTACCTGTTGCCTCCTTGTCACAATTACGTACAAATTCGCAAGTGCAACAGAGAGGCACCAGCAGCCGTACCATGACTTAGCAAGTATCGGTAACGTTAGGTTTTTCTCGATACGGAAAAAACAAGACAACGGAAAGCAAGCCATCGCGCTCGCTCCAATATACCTTCACTTCGACGGTGGTAGAGGCGTGATAATAGGTATATTTTATGTTAAGTTTTTGCTTTGTATGCTAATGTAGGTTAAATTGCTATTTTTGTCTTTAATCGTGCGTCTAGCATTTAAATGTGTAACGTAAACTCTGATGTAATAATTATTAAAACTCTTTAATTTGTCATTACCCAATAAAAATACTTCACTACACTTACTCTTAATTTTTAAAACAATTATTTAAAAAATCATCATCATCATCATCGCAGCTATAAGACGTCCACTGCTGAACAAAGGCCTCCCATCTGGACCTCCACATGTACCGGTTAGATGCGACCTGCATCCAGCGTGTCCCGGCGACCTTCATAAGGTCGTCTGTCCATCTTGTGGGTGGACGTCCTACGCTGCGTTTGCCTAGCCGTGATCTCCACCCGAGCACTTTTCGACCCCATCGACCATCTGCTCTGCGTGCAATGTGGCCTGCCCATTGCCACTTCAGTTTACTAATCCGGAGGGCTAAGTATTTAAAAAAATACTGCCATATATTGGAACGTCCGACTACTCAATAAGCTTGTTGTGATTGATCAACCGCTACGTGTGTTCTCTTTAGTACCAACGCTTGAATGACCAGCAAAAACAATTAGACTGCGACCATAATATAACATGGACTTTTAACGCCAGCTCTAAAATGCCCCCAAAAGCAATCGTTCAATTGTGCCAAGATGGGCAGGACATAGCGCTTTTTTTAACACCGCGCATATTTCGGCGCAACATTTTGACAACGGTTTATAGAACATAGCCAATCAAAACTTTGATGGACCAATCACAACTAATTATAAATGGCGGCTTAAGTTTTTAAAGGTTGATTTTGAAATTCACTGCCGTGATGATTTGAATTGAAGAGGAGGTGACATTTGTCATAAAATACAGGACCGTTTTTGAAAGGCAATTTAGTATGGCGTGCGGATTCCATGTTTTATTTGTTCGTAGCTATTAGACTATTTTAATTTTAAAAGGGCGTACCTATTTTGTTTTTGAAATCCAGCAATTGACGTATATATAAGCGATAATGTAAAAATAATGTTTAATTTTCTTGAAATATAAATCAAAGTGACAACTGATTTGTTAATCACAGCTGTACCTTTTAGGGCTCCATAGTAAACTAGAGGAAGGGTAACTAGAGGAAATCAAAATATTTAGTTAAAAAAAACCGGCCAAGCGCGAGTCGGACTCGCGCGCGAAGGGTTCCGTACCATTATCAATTTATTATTTAAAAAATACAGTTAAATCAACCTACCTCAAAAACTATAGGAGATAATTTAATCAAACCAAAAATCGTTGATAGAGTTTATTAATGTGCTTAACATATATTTTTTTTTGAATTTTATATCGCGTAATTTAAAAAATAGAGGGGGGGGACACATTTTTCAGACTTTGAGAACTGGTATCTCGAAAACGATTTGCTTAAATAAAGATAAGATTTATAAACCTTCATATCATTTTCAAAGACCTTTCTAATAATACCCCACACGCTTATATACAACTAAATTTTTTTTTCTATCCCTCAGTTATATGTATGGAGGGCCCCCACCCCAATGGTTTTTTTTACAATTTAGTATCATAATCCTGTAGCGGTTCATACAACACATATCCTTACCAAATTTCGTTACTGTAGCATTCATAGTTTCCGAGTAAATCAGCTGTGACAGACGGACAGACGGACAGACGGACAGACGGACATGACGAATCTATAAGGGTTCCGTTTTGCCATTTTGGCTACGGAACCCTAATAATTTGATTTGTGTTTTCAAAATATGTTCAATAGAGGAAGGGCTTTTAGTTTACTATGGAGCCCTAAAAGGAAATAAAAAATAAAAATAAAAAATAAAAAAATAAATAGACCGTTAGTACTAGAAACTTGTAATTTGGTATAAGTATACATTTATTAATCACGTCGAGTGGTGGAATAAAATATTTAAAAAAAAAATTTTTTCGGGTACCTCCCGATTCGATGCAGTTCCTATAAACGTGGATTTAGACCAAACGACCATTCCCTCATTCTATTCCCACTCTACGAAATCAACGAATTTCGACAAATCACGTTTTGTGTAACGAACGAATTTCGTAGAGTGGGCGATAGAATGAGCGAATGCTCGTTTGGTCTAAATGAAGAAGTTATGCTGATAAGTGATAATGATTTAATTTAAAACGCGCGTTTATTTTGAGCGTGCGTCACATGGGATTGACATTTTAAGTAATTTTCAACCTTAATGCAAACGTAACTAACCCATTGCGATTAACGCACTAAACCACGCGTTTAAAATTAAATCACGCTGATGTCCATACCTATATATTATTATAAATCTAATAATAGTATACATTAGGTACTTATATATTATTATAACCCAACAAGGTGGACCGATGACCTGGTGAAGGTCGCAGGAGTCCGCTGTATGCGGGTGGCGCAGGACCGGTCATTGTGGCAATCTTTGGGGGAGGCCTATGTTCAGCAGTGGACGTCTTTCGGCTGATATGATGATGATGATGATGATGATTATTATTATAATCGTCAGCCTCCGTAGCCTAGTTGGTAGTGACCCTGCCTACGAAGCTGGAGGTTCCGGGTTCGAATCCCGGCGAGGGCATTATAAATATGTGAATTTATATTTATCACAAATATTTGTTCCTTGGTCATGGCTGTCTATGTATTTAAATATCTTTATGTATCTATCTATTATATGTATCGTCACCGGGTACCCACAGCCTTAATTGAGCTTACCGTGGGAATAGGTCGATTTGTGTAAAATTTCCCAAGATATTTATTATTTATTTATAGTTAAATCGAATTTGCAATATCTGTTTACTCTGATACCTTACAATTTCCTCCCATCTTGACTGACATTTTCCTTATAATAAATAATGCAACTCACATTGTCCAAGGAAAAGATCGTTCGGGATTCCCACTCTAATCAATTCACGTACAAGTTTACATCTCGTGTCAAACCTCTTTGCTCGCACGCTGGCACAAAACACTATAAAAAATAAAACGTGTGATATCCTCATTGCTTGGACTGATACTGGCAGATTATAAACAAATAAAGATGAAAATCGGAGTACATGCTACAACCAAAGTAACACGATTGATAAAAAACATGAAAATTATTATGGACTCTCTACCAATAAATTCAAGGCTCAAAATGAAATAGCAACAAGTTGCGGTTAGAGGCAAACTTTTTTGCAGCCGTTACGCGTTCGAAGTTTAAATGTCAATGTCATGCGTTGTATAATAATTAGGTGCGGACCGGCGGATTCATTGTTGAAAAGGTAAGTACTTTGTAACATACATAATATTAGGTACTTTTATAGTAAAACTCAGTAAAAATAAAATTAACTGCTATTTGAGAGTGTAACAAAAATGGCGATGATTCATTGATGTCCATGCAAAGCGTAACTATCGTATTCAAATTAGGAAATGGTGGAGAAAAAAATATTTCTGTATCAATTTTTTTTTTATGAAGACCAATCCTTCGTAACAAAAAGCCGTCTATTTTTTTGATAATCACAATACGATACTAAATTAAAGGCCCTAACTAAACGACGAATCACTCTTTAATAAACCTGTTATTTTGTCTATACAATTTTTCTCGTAACTATTAGTACTACTCCAGTATCTTTTCATTTTCTACGAATTTTTGTTATTGGCCAAAACAAAAAGAACTAGTAAATAACTTACAAGAGTTAAATAGCAGTAACTAGGTACCTGGTTTACTACATCATTTCGAACGATTATCAGCTAATAAAATTATTTTAAGTACCATACCGTTATTTATAGCCGTACGTATTGTTATCAGTGCAAAGTCTTAATGATAAAGTTTGTTTAGATTAATAACTAGTATCAGTAGGTACTCGTGTAATTGCTACCGATTTGCGCATCGATTTTACTAATCTGTAGACACTATTATATAAACAATAATTTAATTTAAGCTATCTTGAGACATACACCTATAAGTTTAATCAAACGTTTAAACTCACGGCTCGACCTACTACCGCGAAAATCGGAATTCGTAAATTTCGAGGATTTTTATCTGTCACTCAAACGAAGGCATCATTCGAGTGAGAGAGGCAAATTATCGAAATTTACCAATTTCGTTTTTCGCGGAAGCAGTACTTGATAATGGAGACCTAGGCGAGCTTGAGGATTGACCGACCAATCCGGATTGAGGATTGATGATTGACGAAAGTAATTCAAAATCTACAAAGTGAAGATTGACGATTACTAATCAGTCAGGACATACATGTCATGTCATAGTGACGATTTATATTATAACGTTAGATTGCAAGAAATGTCTTACTTCTTATTAGTAAGGTATGGTTCTAGAGTGGTCTAAGATTCCAATGGTTTGAGTGTACAAGAGTCGAAATAAACTTACAATTTCCAAGAAAAGTTTTCTCAATCCTTTTCTGTCTCATCAACTCAGCCGCCAGCTTGCAACGAGTGAACACTTTGGCACTACACACACAACACACAGCCAATAACACACAAATGTGTGTGTTTATGAGCATTGTGTGTTAAATACTACCGCTGTCGAGTGGAAACTATTAATGTAATGGCTACGAGTAATCTGGAAAATTGATCGTTACTGATAACACTTGTAAGTTATTACTAGGTTGCTTACCTATGTGAAGTAGTCTCTAGTAGTCTTTCTCAGTCATTGTTGCAATAAAATACTCTACTATCAATTTATCTCTCATATTATTTCATCATCATCATCATCATATCAGCCGAAAGACGTCCACTGCTGAACATAGGCCTCCCCCAAAGATTGCCACAATGACCAGTCCTGCGCCACCCGCATCCATCATATTATTTATACAGGATGAAATTTTAATCGTGAATCGTTATATGTTTATCTAGCTCTATAAACAACTAACAATTACCTAAATGCCCCATAAGTTACTTAAAAATGGACATGTTATTTTTTTTCGTATTTTTTGGGGCTTGTGTTTTTGTATTTTTTGGCTTTACAATATCAAAACGGATTATTAAGCCAAATTAATTGAATAATTTAAATTACCTCTTCAAATTGAAGTAATTAATAACGCCAATTTTGTCATTTTGCTATAAATTAAATAATATTTATTACATTTGACGTTTTAAATAGCTTAAATAATCGTTATAATTTATTAGAATCACCTTAAAACTTAAAAAAAGCCACGAATAATAAAAAAACATGACTATATCTAAGTAATTTGTGGGGCATCCAATTGTGGGTTATTCATAGAGTTAGAAAAACATATTACGATTCACGATTTCAATTTCAATCTGTATTATGAACCCCTTTCCGAGATTTTCTGGCAAAAAACTAATATGTATGTGATGGAAAATTTTAAAATAGTTGGTAGAAAATGCTGAAAAATATATTTACAAGATTTTTTATCGTAACTTACAATGTGGTATATATTAAATATTTTAATTATCCTATAGTAAAATCTTATTATTATTATTATATATATTACTATCCTATGGTAATAAATATAAGGGCCTCGGCAAAGAATACGATTTTGTACCGTTTGGCGTAGAAACTTTAGGTTCTTGGGGCCCCAGCGCACGCAAATTGTTTGCTGAGATCGCGAAACGTCTGGTTGATGTAACTAAAGACCGAAGAGCTGGCGACTTCCTCGCACAACGCATCAGTATTGCGATACAGCGAGGAAATGCCGCCAGCATCCTCGGTACAATGCCACAAGGGCCAATCTTAGATATACCAGGTTGTCCCATAATGATCTGGCCTGACCCACTTCTAGACTACGAGTCATGACATATTATATACCGCTAGATAGCACGTCTAATCACGTATTCTTATCCCAACAAACGTCAACATATCAGCTTTATTTTCAGGTTTAGAGCCATATAAGTGAAGCTTGTCGGAAGATATTTGAGAATGTCCAAAATTGAGTACTTAAGTGTTATAAAGTTCCTGTTTAAAGAAGGGTTAACTCCAGCTCAAATAAAAGATCGTTTGGATAAAGTGTACGGCCACTCCTCTCCTTCCTATAGCACAGTAAAAAATTGGGTGAATGAGTTTCGTAATGGTCGGGAAGCTGTCGAAGACCTGGGGCATGCTGGAAGACCTGTGGAAGTCCTCACCCCTGAGAATGTCACCAGCGTCAAAGAAGAAGTTTTAAGTGACCGCCGCCTAAGATCAGGGAAATAGCAGCAAGGCTAGGACTTTCGAAGAGCACCGTTCATCGTATAATCCATGACCATCTTCATATGAGTAAGGTCAGTGCAAGGTGGGTACCCAAACTTCTGTCAGCGGTCCAAAAAGATGAACGAGTGAAATGTGCTTCTGACTTTTTGGACCTCTGTGGCGAAAATCCCAAAACCATAATTGAACGATTGGTGACCGGAGACGAAACAATGGTGCTCTATTATGATCCCGAAAGCAAACGCGAGTCGATGGAGTGGCGTTTTAAAAACGAAAAGCCGCCTACTAAGGCAAAGGTGCAGCAGTCTAACAAAAAGCTCATGTGCACGATATTTTGGGATTGCCATGGTATCCTGATGGTCGATTTCAAAGAGCGTAATACCGTTATAAATGGCGAATACTACGATTCTTTGATTCACAAATTGCGGGCCGCCATAAAGGAAAAGAGACGAGGTAAGCTCGCCAAAGGCATCTTGCTGCTACACGACAATGCTCCTGTACACACAGCCGCCGTGGCCAAGGCTGGAGTTCGCGAGTGTGGGTTCACCGAAGTCAACCATCCCCCGTATAGTCCGGACATGGCCCCCAGCGACTACTTTTTGTTCCCAAATCTGAAGCGAGACCTACGAGGAAAAAAATTTTCTACTGATGAAGAGTTGGAGGCGGCCGTTTTAGACCATTTTGAAGACAAAACTTCGGCGTACTTTTACAAAGGGATAGAGATGCTAATTCAACGATCTCAAAAATGTGTTGATATTAAAGGAGACTATATTGAAAAGTAATCATAGTTTTATTTCCCTCGCATTGCAAAATATTGCTTAGGCCAAGTCATTATGGGACCTAGGTTAAGTAGATTAGTTAGATTTAATCTGTGTACATAAATTGTAGGTTTGAAAATAAATAAATAAAAAAAATATACAGGAAAAAAAAAAAAAAAACTTTTTTAAATTTCAAATACTTAACCAGTAATAATCTGGGTTTTGTTTATAAAAATCGAATAACAGTACAATTATTATATAGTTGTTTTTATAGAGTAATGTTTGTATCTCGGTTTTATCGCCGGCCTATATATATATCCCGGTATTTTGGTAAGCTTGCGTGGGGATACAGATCCAACACGTAGAGTCCCTTTAGATAAATGTTGACGCAATCAATGCCATTATTAATTCAGTAATATTAAACATATTATTTCAAGTAAAATTTATTCATGAGCTGTCAGAAACTAAAAATTCGACACGAAATTGAAAATGGCGCTAAAATAACGAAATCATTTTCTGACGACTGTCAAATAGATTGAAAGAGAAATAATGAAGTAAGTATATTTGTTCGTTTGATATTCTAAAGGGTAAATAAATAAATCTATTTTAAAAATATAACCGAAATAGCCGTAAACAACGCTTCCCTACTAATATCTGTGATGCAAAATATCGTATCTGCGGATATTGTTTTATTCAGAAAAGGCGCCGCTATCCAAGACAAAAAGTAGAATTCATAGGAATCGCATTGCAAAATTTGCAAGGGTGTCACGCCCGTGCGCTGCAAGATAGAGCCCAGTTAAGCCAACTGTCCAAGAGTTGCGACCGCTTAGCGAGAGTTCATCTCACATAATCCATACCCCAACCCTTCGACGCCGGTGACACGCATAATGTGACCGAAAAAACTGTACTCCTTTGCCAGTGACACACAATACGTGATCAAAGTAATCCTATTCTTATATGCCACTAGCATTAATCAAGTTCTCACTCCTATGCCAGTGGCATAGAAATACTTTTTTTTATACCACGTCGGTGGCAAACAAGCATACGGCCCACCTGATGGAAAGCAGTCACCGTAACCTATGGGCGCCTGCAACCCCCAGGGGTGTCACATGCGCGTTGCCGACCCAATAAGAACTTGTACACTCCTCTTTTGAAGAGCCCCATACTGTAGTCCAACGGGAAAACCTCGGCAGGGAGCTCATTCCACAGACGGACCGTCCACGGGAGGAAGTTCCTCTGAAACGCACGAAATACGAACGTTTTGGACACAAGTGCTGTGTCGTCGGCATAGTACAATCTTTTCGGTCACACATGTGTGTCACAGGCATAGGAGTTCTGTCAAATAATTTCGATCGGCATAGTATTAGCACTTAGTGAAACACTACCGGAGGCGAACGTGTTAAGAGTCGACTAAGGGATTGGAGTGTCACTGACCGATTTAATCGAAGATTGATGACGGGCAGCAGCGTCGTCTTAGTGGGCAACCTACTACAATCGCCAACCCGCTTGCTCAGCGTGGCGATTATAGGCATTTACCGTCTAATGCGTCCATGCGCATAGGTAATAGGAGAGGCCTACGTCCAGCAGTGGACTATCATAGGCTGATGATGATCCTGATGGTTTGGGCATGGCGTTATACCTGTGATCAGTATCACAGGCAGGTACCGTCAGCATGACACAGTCGTAGTATTGTTTTATTTTTGTAATTTCGGGGTTGGTACCATAATACCACAATAAAAGTTGCTCAGTAGATAACATGGCTTATAAATACAATGGGGTATCTCAGAGTGTCAGCGGCGAAATGCTCTGTATAAACGCACATCTCTCGTTGGTCTAACCATAGACAAACGCTCTCCAACGTTCCGTACGAGCAATAACAACTCTGTCCGATGGAAATGGAATGCGACTACTCTCATCCGCAGAGAAATTTTGACGAGCTCGACTTTTACGATAATCGGTGGCGTGCTGCCGTTTAGTTGCCAGCTGAAAATCTACGTATAAAACATTCTAGGACCAGTTTCTGAGATGTTTAGAGTGGTTGTTTGACCAAGGTGCGCAAAAAATCTGAGTTCTTCAGAATCGACGTTATTTTTTTATTTTTATGGTATAAGTGGTAAATAAACAATGTCTGATGATAAATCCGCAAAAGCGAATGCACATTTTAGACTGTGTTTACAAAAATGTCATTTTTATTTTTTTTTCATAATTGTTGTGTTTTTCCATTTCAGAATTCGGAGCTTTGATATTAGGAGGAATGATACATCAAAATAGTTTTCCCATTACCTCTTTGTTACCATTTTCTCATTTTATTATATTTTGTAAAGCGGTAACTACGTAATTGGAAAGTTAAATGTATGGAAAGTTCCAGCTTATTGTTCTCCTAAGATAAAGTAGAAAAAATCTAAATTTGGTAAAAGACAAAAATAAAAAGAAACGTAATTTATGTCTACAAGTTCTTCCCTAGATATTCAAAATCTGACACAAGCAGTAGTTTTAATTAAAAGGTTTGTTAAGATTAAACTTGTGTTTTCATTTTACAAGAATTACTATAATATAGTAATTCTTGTAAAATGTAATTATATTATAATATTATGTTCCGTGTCACCATCCAAGATCAAGTGACTTGGTTCATTCTTTGAAATACCGTCTGTATCGACGCGTGGGAGTACAGGCTGTCATCCATACGCATTCATATGCAATACTTAATTTCTTGGCAGTTGCATTTCATTACATTCACTACAAGTATAAATATGTAGACTGTAGACTCCTATATTTTTTAAACCTAAGTATTCCTAGACGAAAATAATTTAATATCAGTAGGTATTTAGACACAAAACTATGGGTAGTTTCACACCACAATGTTGTCCGCTCCACTTTTCAAATTGACGCTGAGCAAAGAATGTGAAATTTGGAGATAGCGACAAAGTTTGCTAGGGTTGCCCGTTTGCCAGATTAGATTTAGTTTTTGTGAATGACCTACTTACTTGCTTACTCCTCTGGCGCAACGACCCAATAGTGAGTCTTGGTCTCCAACACGACTGTTCGCCACTGACTCCGGTTCTCGGCAATATTTCGCCAGTCTTCGGCCTGGAGTTCCCGCAGATCCGCATCCATTTTCTGAATGAAATTTAATTATTTTATTAAATAATTTGTTTTGGGTTTTTAAGTAAATAGGTACTCACATTACTTTTTACCATTAATATACATATTAGATGTCACATACCAAAGAACACCTCCACTTATGACGTTGGGACTTTGGTGATCTTGGTTGGTGATTTCTAAATAGAAAAATATTATATAGACAGGGCATATTCTGTCTCAAAACCTCGCTGGCAACAAGACCGCATAAATTTCTTTAGCCAACTTATACAACGTTGCTTTTTTCACAAAACTAGTGACAACCCTGCTTGCACCGGCTACTCGTGCGATAAGTTTTAAGCCGCACTGTCAGTGGCTCGTCCCAGTCTCAGCCAGGGTACCATCCCTGATCACCTATGATCTATAGCCAGTGCTTTTAAGTGTCTAACGAAGTAAAATCAGCCAGAATCCAAGCTACTCATGGGCGATTACAATTAATTTAAGGCTTTCAACCTTTTTGACGGTACGTCAAATACAAAAGCTGTCACTCCCATGCCACGTCAACAACATTTCAAAATTTGCCTCCTTTTACTACTGCCTAAGGTTGTTGGACATAGTTTGTATGACTAACTTTCGTAACATAATTAAGTCGGTTAACTTCCAACTCGGGTAAATCCATTTCTGACATTTTGTAAGATTTTTGTATATAATAAAAGCTTAAGAAATTTCATAGGTTAAGTATAATTTCGTGTATTTTTTTCTTCTCTTCTCTTAATAACTCATAAATATATAGTACAAACTCAAAGAGGTAACCAACGACCAAGCTAGAAACAAACTTGATACCAACCCCCATTTCCCTGTGTATGAAGGTTTTGAAGCATTTAATATAATAAAGCAAGAGTTAGCCGTAACTAATGGAGCCCCGCAACTGCGGTTTAACTGCGTTACTAACTTCTGTTTCGGAAAGCTCAAACTCACCAACTCGTTTGCCGTTCAAATGGGAAATACCTACAAGTTTTTCTGTCCTAGAGGGTTACCTCGACGTACTAATAATAGTACATTACTGCAGACGCCGGGAAAGATGGGCTTGCCGGTTGAGTAGGTATGGACGGCCGAACGTAGTGAATTATGTTTTGCTCGTAGTTGGTAACATTTTGTACCTAATTATTTTAGTGTAGACAATATGCACGAAACATTTTTTGACCTAAATGCATGGAATCATGGAGATATGGCAAAGGAAATAAATTATTTTTCTCACAAACTACAGACCCATTTTTTTTACTATTTTCTCTGAAGGCAAACCTCTAGTTGTACATCATTTATTATTCTTTTTTAATCAAAAAAGGCAAGTATTGTAGGGTTAAGTGTGAAAAAACTAGCATCTACAAAAACGAAACGTTTCAGAAACCGCTAGTTCCGGGAAATCGCCCACTAGTAAGTGAATCGTTTAAGTCCAGGCCGATTGTCCCGATACGTCCAATGTTTGAACAGGCAATGCGAAGCTCCAGTGTTTGAACACTGAGGAAAATTAAAACGCTTCGGCTCATACGACTTGGCTTTGTGTCTTTACTTCATTGTCTGAAGAGGTTGGAAATGTCTTTTGATATTATCGTACTCCTATTTTTAAACCATTTCACCATTTTATAAATCTGAAAAGTAACCGTATGTACCCTTATACTACGTATATTGAAAGCTACGTATACTGCGGCTGCCTTTATTTACGTATGGGAATACTTTAGCCAAGAAAAATACGAATATTGTTGAAAAAACTGTATCCAATTTATTGCCTTTCCCGAAATCTTGAACTAACAATGTTTGAGTGTGTAGATATGTATATTTTATGGATGTATGTCCTCTTTCTTGTCCGCTTGATAAGTTTTGTTAAAGATTTGTACCCAAAATTCCGATCACTTAATAAATATAAGGGCCTCGGCAGAGAGTACAATTTTGTACCATTTGGCGTACAAACTTTAGGTTCACCCCAGTGCACGCAAATTGTTTGCTGAAACCGCGAAACGTCTGGTTGACGTAACTAAAGACCTAAGACCTGGCGACTTCCTCGCACAACACATCTGTATTGCGATACAGCGAGGAAATGCTACATTGGTAAAATACACTATGCTCGTTGGTAAAATGCCACAGGAATTTTAGATATGGGTTAGGTTAGATTAAATTTATGTGTATAAGTTGTAGTTTTGAAAAAAAGACCGATATAAATATATAGACATACCCCCTTATTCGTAAACGTCTGCTAACTTAACAAGCCGCTAATAATTGTTTGTCCCTTTTGTTCTTATGGACACATTGTTAAG
Organism: Thaumatotibia leucotreta; assembly: GCA_025490895.1. Classification (NCBI taxonomy): domain Eukaryota; kingdom Metazoa; phylum Arthropoda; class Insecta; order Lepidoptera; family Tortricidae; genus Thaumatotibia; species Thaumatotibia leucotreta. Next base: position 27,428 of record JALPQI010014762.1, read on the forward strand.
ATCGAAAGAGATAAACAATTATTAGCGGCTTGTTAAGTTAGCAGATGTTTATGAATAAGGGGGTTAGTGTATTTATAGTCAAGCTGGGTAAGTGAATACAGGTTCTCTTTCCCCCGGACCGAATTCTTGCATAGATGTGTGAAGTATTTGACTTACCCCAATTTCTCGCTTTCTCAACTTGACCCTACTGTTTTTGGTAACTTTACGATAAGATTTATGTTCTCTCCAAAAAAGTGATGATACATCACACTGGAAATCGAATAGATACTCTAGATGGTACTATTAAATATACGTACCTACCAATATCAATAAACAGAGGTAATCTCAGGCATTTTCTGCTTAGGTATAATATATGTACCTAGTATTTTATGCAACCCATGTTTAAGAGAGGTCAAAAAAGGTGAGTGGCGTGGGTAACAATTTGAGGCGAAGCCGAAAATTGTTATTAAAGACGACACGAACATTTTTTGACTCAGTTAAACAATGTTGCATACAATACTTTTTCTACGACCACACACTTATTTTCAAATAAAATTGTAAATTTGAAAAATATTCTTAGTCAAACACATTTTTATTAATCATCATGGTCGGGCGGGAGAAATCAAAATTAAAAAAAGAAAGCTCCTCCATGGTTTACGATTCATCAAAAATATGTGTTCACGGCTCTGTAAATGAAAAAAAAGTACGGGAGTAGAAAAAAAAACATATTTGAAAATACTTTGAACTTTGAAAAATGAATTATGTTTTAATTTTCAGTTTGTTTACAAACTGCAGTCGTGTTTTTAGTGTTTTTTATAATTTTATTTATTTTGGAATTTTTATTAATTGATTTCTAATATATTATTTCACAAATTTATACGGTAGATATAATAATATTTACGCGGACACTATATTAATATTAATCATACAAAACCATTTCCAAAGCATTTTTTCGACTGCTCTGATAAAACTCCAAAATCACCCCCGGATTTTATATAATCTGAAGCAAGAACCACCATTTTGCTCGGTCGATAAAATGCACAAAAGTTTCTTCATAACTTTTCACAGAACTTCGCCTGAAATCTCTGCACAAAATTATTTCACTTTGCCGTCCACCCGAAAAATCTGTCCGTGATTCTCTAAAAGACTAATAAAACGGAGGCTATCGAATGATCAACATAACGACTGTAATTCAGTTTGACAAAGTTCCAAGGGAGTTATGCGGGAGTTGCTAGACCTCTGTCTTTTGAATAAATTTTCAATAAACTTCCAAAATAGAGTTTGTGAAGTTTTGATTGGTGTGAATTCTTAACGGGATTTTGTGACTTCGGTGGCCTCTTTGAGTAGATTGCTTTGATCATATTTGCTTGAGTGTCATTTTGTTTGGACATTTTCGTTTATATTACCGGTACAGGCAATTCGGGGTATTTTAATTGAGGCTCGAGGAAAAGTCACTGATATTATAGGCTCCTTCCATTCACCGTATATCAGTTCCTAGAGAAGATTTTTTATTGATATTTCCAGCATATAACTCGGCGGGTACCTACTTTTAATAAATAGTAATAATAATTTATATCTCAATAACCTTACATGCATTAAGATAAATATATATTTATCAATATTTATAATCTTTGGAGATAACTTTACTACCGTTCTCTATAGACATCCGCAACAGGGATGAGACAAACCATGAAAACCTCACATAAAAGACATTGCCTTTTCAATACATAAAAAATGGGAAGCTAATGATGGTAATGATACAATTTAGTAATAAATTTATTACTAAATTGTATCATTACCATCAATATTAAAGGCTTTAAGATCGACATTATTTTTTAACAGCTAGCACATTTTATTACGTAACTTACCATAGCGTTACGTAAAGGACGAAAAGTAAACGTTTTATGGATTTTCCAACCAGGGGTTACACTTTTAGATACGCATTTCTTGAATTTTCACAGGACGCTTGATAATAAAGCCTTTGTTGCGGTTAACAAACACCAAATAAATACCCTACCCTGGATATCATACTTTAAATTGAGGTTGTATACCTGAGCGTTTCAACCGCGCCTAATTTTGGTGGCTTCTTTTTCGCCGAAGTTTCTATTCGTTACAATGTGCTACTTTGTCATTTGAAGAAGGCATACAAATGACGAAGTATAACATTGAGACGACTGACGCAGTTTAGAAACTTCGGCAAAAATGATGCCACCAAAATTAGGCGGTTTAAATGCTCAGATATTCACCAATTATACATTAAGACCTACGATTTCATAAACAATTGTACTACAAAGGCATTATATTCTACATAAAACGTCTCATTCCTTCATATTGTTTCATTAACACCCATTTCGCTCAATGTGTGAGACCCAAAACAGAAAGGTTTGCGCTAAATTATAATATAATACCGTCTCGTCTGGAGAAGTTAAGGTATTACGACAATAAGCCTACAGGATTACCAACAAGAAATGATGACCTTCCTTACCATAGGCGTGTGTTCAAAGGTTGCTTAATTTGTACATACACTATAACATTTGCTGGGTCGGTCATTCTCAAATTTAATGTCTATTTCTATTTTTTTTCTAATGGAATTTCAGTTCTAATATTCCTTTTTATGTCACTTTTTTCAGTGTCAGGAAAGTGACACGGTTATTTGTTTTAGGCTTTACATTTTGAGAATGCCTGGGCTTCGTTTGAGCATTGCGAAAGATTTAAACTACGCATTTTTAATGTACAACAAAATATTATAATGATTTTTATTAGATTTATACTTTGGAACATTGCCCGTGTCAAGTTCCAGCAAGAAAAAAATTGTTTCATTTCAGACTTATTTTTTTAACGCGTGTCTGAAGATATGAAAAAAAAGCACATTGAACACACGCTGAGCAGAATTGAACCGAGTAAACATTGCAAAATAAATAAAAACGCAACAAGCCTACTAGCCCGTGAACACCAAAGTTCATACATTTCGGGGATATGTCTCTCTCACTCCAACAAAGGCGTCATTAGAGTGACAGAGAAAAATGCCTGAAATTTGCGAACTTCAGTGTTCACGTTAGGGCCGCAGGCTTCACACTCACTTTCTGATTGAGTTTCTGGCAGGAACTCATTGTAAGGAAATTGAATTACATTTAAGAAATTATGAGGCTTTTGTCGCTTGACATTAGTTTGTGGAGCAAAAACTGTTTCTACATATATGAAACCTAATATTATAACTGTTGTAGGCGTAACTACGATTGTAGGAAGCTATTTGTTGAGCTAAGTGGGTACAGTTTTAAATATAACATTTGGAAAATATTCGAGTCTTGAATCAGTGACACATGAAGATTAACCAAACATAAGACATAAATATTTCATCTATTTTTTAAAACCACACCAAACAGAAATACTAAGTTAAAATGTCAGTTTTTAAAGGTCGGTAGCTCAGTTAAGAGCAGTAGAACAAGTGATCCAAAGACCTAAATTTAATTTCAACAAATGATAACAGATTTTCCCATATTTCCTTTATACCTATATATACGTAGTCTTTGTCAATCGAGATGTGGTCGACGGAGTAAAACGTAGAACAATATCCACATGAACTTAACCATATGAGCTCAGGCTAATCTGTAATTGCAATTCATATGGCAATAAAACTGGTCCAATCACAATAGACTGGTTTCTGGAATCTGTCGCCTGAATTAACTAAATTGGGGATAGTTCCGTGTGCAGGAAATGGCTTCATACATTCTGAAATATTCCATTGGAGTTAAAGCGAATTTCAGATTTTGCAGATTTGGATAAAAATAAATAATCGTAAGACAGTTTTGGGGAGATTGTTTTTAATAAACCTATTTGTTTTATTTTGTTTCGAAAAGTCGATTCAGTATGGTTGGAAGCATTTAATTCCATTATCAATTTGATGTGATATACCTACGTAAGATGCACTACATATCAGTAATACTCATAAATAAAAATCTATAATGATAACATTATCAGTGTTGAGGGTACAGTGAAGGCCATAAATATGTATACATTTTTACCTTTTTCACCTTGACAACAGATAATAAATTGATAGCCTATTTTTTATATAATTTATGTCCAATATTTATTTTACACCAATCCAACGTAGGTTTCAGTCCTCTTTGTACCGTTGCCATCGACGCAATTCGTATGTATATTCCCAAAGAGTAAAAAAGCTATCTGTAGAGATATCCCCAATAGAAATACGTAGAACTATCAATAGAAATCGCTTTTTATATTCTTTTTTGACAGCTATCGCAACCTAAAGCTACCCTTTGCACGAAAACCGTAGAGTCGCAGGCATGCAAACAAGCTGTTTACCGTCAACACATTCATTTTCTCCACTTTTATCATTAAAATTATACACAAATACTTGAAACAAGATTGGATTGATACTGTAAAGTCTTCTCTAACATTAAACACATTTCAAAACGTAAGTCAAAGCCACAAGAATCAAAATCGTCACCAAATTTTCGGCCGCACATAATAGACTACGCAGTATTCATCAGGGGAAAATATAATGCTCGCGACGTTCATAAGTTGCTCAAGTGGCCTTAGTTGTTTAGCCGGCTTGCCCGAGTCTGCCTCGAGCTCGAGCCGGTATGAAAAAGGCAAGAGCAGTCGAGCCTCGAGAACAGCCCTTCACTGGCATATTGCGCTCTTTTCGCTCCCAACAAAAAAATGGAAATGTCCCACTTATTGCGCTCGAGTTTTCTATTCAAATGTAATTTGAGGCGGGTCTCTAGTGGTCTTTTGTTTGTTGGTGCTTGGTGATTGGAGAATGGGATTTTAAGTGTAAACTTCTGATACGAAAAATATCAGGTTGTAACGTTAATTTCATAAAGGCGTCGTAAAAGGCGACTTGAAATGATTTCCCCAAAATCCCATCATTCGACGTCGTCTCGATGCCAACGAGACTATCGCGGGGTTATACCTACCACCCATTTTTGAAAATTGGTTCATGATTCTCGTAAATATTGAGTAACGTACATACAGCAAAAATCAGAAGATTTGATAACCTCCTCCTTATTGAAGTCGATCAAAATCTACAAAGATGGTTTATTAAAAGACTGATTAATTAGAGGCTCTCGTCTCAAAACTTAAAAAAAAACTTTATTCATACAGAGAATTATACAATTCTGATAACTATTTTCCCAAATCTAATTGCGATACACGCGTAGGAGTAATCTAATAGGGTATTTTTGTTGGAATACAATTATTTATAAAACACTCTTTGTTTATGTAGCTGTAAGTCTCATGTTTTTATTGTTGCTATGTTGGATATTATATATGTATATTAACTAACATAGTTGCTATGTTGAATAAATAGTATAAATGAGAACAATTAATCACAGGCTAACCACTTGTAACATTTGTATATAATTTGCATATATGCAAGCATCGCAGTTTTAGAACAAAAAAGTGTACCTATTTTGAGGTTAGAAAGCTGTTCTCAATCAGACAATCAACGATGACAGATCCTCGGCTAGGAACAGATCTGGGGGTCTTACGGTAGGTATTTTAAAATAACAGTGCACAAAAAATGGCAATACAGTCCAAGTGCGAGCGCCGACCCACGGAATGCAGGAGCAGCCACCCTCACAATGGACAAAACCGAGGGCTTAGGTAAGTTTCACTAGTTTCCGAGTATAACGCAAGCGAAAGTACTCAGGGAGCTAAATTTCTAATTGTAAAGACTGTATC
>JALPQI010014763.1:0-37170 GCA_025490895.1 Thaumatotibia leucotreta
CTCAGCAATACATTTGTTCTAAAGAATGGGTTTCAGTGTGCTAAGGTACGTCGTACTGGCATTATCAGGCTCTTTGTAGTACCTACGTATGCCTAACTGTTACTGTCTTGTCTTGTCTTGACTAGGCTTTACGCCTTCGGAGGTAGGAGACAAATTACCCCCAAACATGAGCCTCACTACCGATGGGATAGGAATTAGGGCAGCTCCTAACCCCATACTCTCTGTAGACACGGACTCTGTGATATGCTACGTGGCATCTCCTCCCCTACATTTTTCAATTTGTATGTCAACGCGTTCATCAGCCTCATCTCAGTACCTATGGCCAACTGTAAGGCTCGCTGTATGATGCGCACTGACCTCCCCTAAGTTCTTTAATGTGTATGCGTATTTGTACGCGTTCATTGAGTCAGTCGTTTCGTAGGCGTGCTAAAGCATAGGACCTCAGTAGTATGCATGTATGCTAAACTTAAACGCAGTGTGATACTCAGTAGAGCGGTGTGACGTCCCGTAACTTCTTTAATTTGTATGTCAACGCCTTCATTGACGACAGTCGTTTCGTAGGCGTGCTAAAGCATAGGACCTGAGTAGTATGCATGTATGCTGAACTTAGCTCACACTCGCACAAAACTTAAACTCGGTAGAGCGGTGTGACGTCCCGTAATTCTTTAATTTGTATGTCAACGCGTTCATTGACGCTTGGTAGTACACATGTTTGCTCTTAGAAGAGCTCTCATGACCGTATGGAATAAAGTGCGAATGTGCTTTTAATCCTGTAAAATTGTCCAGCCAGGATGTAAGGTAACATGTATTGACAATTTTTTTTGCGGTAGTTATTCTACTGCTAGAAGTACTACTGCCAATAATATAATATATGTTATGCGGATGATATGGTCTTGCTGGTTTAGCCCCCTCTGTATAAAAATTTATATGAAATACACAAAAGTGACGTGAGGTTTGTATACTGTCAAATGACGTTCTCTTTTACGTTTATGAGATACGATATGTTCTAATTTATTTAAAAAAAATCTGTAGAAAAAATACCGTACATTTAGTAATAGTTTCTTCGTGTATTATGTCGTGCATAATGTGAAATAATTTATTTTAACTTCAGTCGTCATCCTTATTAAAAAATTAATGAGATTGTATTTAGGTGACAACATGACGTCATGATGATGACTATGCTGAAGTTTAGTGTATAGCATCCGTTTCAAGTTAAAAAACTAAGTATGTACTAAACCTACTTGTAATCCATACTAAGTACCTATCTGTAAGGTATACAGGAATAGGCAAGTAAGGGTGCCGTCCGTGTCTTATTTGCAAATTTAACAAGGTCACCAAACCAAAGTAGTATGATATAGCTTTTATAACTTATAAAAAGACTCATCTTTCCACACTTAAGGGGTGTACCGATAAAAAACTGGCAAAGTCAAGTGAAAAACTCGGATCGATATAGTTAGGTAGCTATAAATTCATGCTTTGAACATAAACCAGGAAGTCTTAACTTAGCTGACTGTTGTACTTTTGTGTCACTACTGCATTTCAGGGACTCAAATTACAGCTTTTTCGAAACCTCTTCCAAACTATCTTTTACAAACATTTTTTTCTTTTTTTGTATGCAGTTTTCTAAATTATGGGACTGTCGTCAATATATCTGGCCATTCTTCCCGTGTTCCTTAAGATATCCTTGACTTATGCATAATATCCTTAATACTTTTTGGCTCTGATTTCGCTTCATAAAACTATGCCAAAGAGACTAAGATTTGTATAGGATTAAATAATTGATTAAAGACCCATAAAAATTTCACATAATATGTGACATAGTTCCCTTCACATAGTATTACTGCGCCCAACGCAGGGGTATATTAAAAAAAACATGGAGGTTAACCAGAAATATTGGTCACTTCTGCAGAACACGAAATCGTGCAGTGGAGAATAAAAAAAAGAGCTTAGAAAAATAGATTTCGAAGGGGTTCTGGAGAACTTGTATCGTGAATACTGAAATTGCAGTAGCAACAAAAAAGACCAAAGTTAGCTAATTTAAGACCTCCTAGTTAATTACAAAAGCCAGAAATTACAGCTTTTTAACTATATCGACCCGATTTTTTCATTTGAATTTGCCAGTTTTTTATCGGTACACCCCTTATTAATACCTACTTATACCTATGTAACTTACCGCATGAATCTGTCAGCTGCAATAATACCTACCTATACGATACGTTTTCGAGAGTCAATAATATCTTACCATTTTGAATTCAGAGGTATGAGCCACAATAACTTTATTACAGAGCTTTATACATTACGTGTGGCCCATAGCTGCTATAAACCTCTGTAATAAAGTTATTGTGGTATTGCACGTTCTTACCCGATATTATTGCAGTTTTCTGAGATTACGCAGCGCCGATTGTGATAAGTAGTCAGTAGACAGTTAAACACTAATAAATAAATAATACACTTATATTATAGTTAGTACAGTCACGTTTAAAAGTATGTATGCATAATAAGATTTGAAAAATATGTAGCCACACATTTTCATCAAAAATATGTATCTATTACTGACACCAAAAAATTGTATTCATTAAACTGTTTCAGTATTATGTAATCACATAATGCTTCAGAAAATTGCATACTTAAATAAATTACATATAAATGTATCCTCCTCGTAGTCAAAAATAAGTATACATGAATTTCCATATACATTTGACCACACTAATTTGGCAAATATTTGTATACGTCGTTTGATTCATAGATAATATTATTATGTAAACACGATTTGATGTTTTGACGTGTCTAAGTGTAATCGATTTTAAAATGAAGTTTCTTCCATGTGGCCAGTGACTTTTTTTATAATATGGAACCTATCTAAAGCTACAAATAGGTAGTGGCTGTTTATGAAACTCATAAGTATTATAATTTTATATTAGTGACTAAAATTAAAACTACTATTTTATAACTGATAAAAAGAGAAGAAATGTTTTGTTTGTCAAGCATTATAAAGTAAATACCACTTGTAAATTTGTATTTTTTCTTATTACTTTCTTAGGGCAATTCAAAATAAAGAAGTTTGGGTTTGAAGTGCTGGTAATAAATAATAAATTTAAGATAGACAACTGCCTATCAATATAATTCGATGACAATTATAAAAATATAGGTTCGGTTCTTGAAAATATAGGAGAACACGACTCTATTTTCAAGACATTAGAGTGCATGTTCAGATATTTTTGAGCACCCTGAATAATATAGATATTTGTGATGGCGACAATAACATGTTAGGGACATTTTTCTCCTGTTAGTTGCAAAATGCCGTTCCGATTTTGACCGAGTAGAAAAAACTTGATATTATTAAAATAAAAACAAAAAAAATGCTTAGGGCACTTTTCTGTGGATGACCCTAAACTGAAATACACAATATTTCAACTGAGCTCAATCTAAAAATTTGGACTGTCAAGTGCGTCATAGAATAATCGTGAGATAGATGTATGCAGTGACAAGTCTGCACTGTTTTCGTGAATTGTCAAATCAGTTAATTATACAACTTACGATTTTATGCCAGTCAGACAAGGTTTGTTTTTGCTGTCTGAATACATATTTATGAATCAAACAGCGTATATAAATATTTGACAAATTGGTGTGGTTACATGTAAACGGAAACCATTCATGTATACTTATTTTTGACTACGAGGTGAATACATTTAAATGGAATTTATTTAAGTATGAAACTTTGTGAAGCATTTTGTGATTACATAATACTGAAATAATTTAATGGATACATTTTTTGGTGTCAGTAATAGATACATATTTTTGATACAATGTATGACTACGTGTTTATGCAACCTTGTTTTTGTATACATATTTTTAGACGTGACTGTACGTGCCGTACAGATTAGCTTGGGCTGTACAAGTGTATTTACTGAAAATCCATATTCTCGTATTATTTCTTAAATATATACATGTTTAGTATGTCATAACGTCATAATATGAGTGACCAGTGAATTACTACGAACAACTAAAAACACATAGTTGGATTACCTGTGTTCACGGTTAGGTATAATAATATATTTAAATTTACTATAAATTATACATATAATTACATATGTAATAAGTAGGACCAATCGATATTTGGCTGGTTTAGTAACAGTCTTTCACTTAACTTACCTACAATCAAAGGTTGAAGATATGTTAACGTGTTTACTGGAATGCTGTACCTACTTTGAAGATAGAAAAATACTTACGGTTTCAGACTATTATCATATGGAACTTTACATTTTGTGTCTATAAGTATGAGTTTAACACTTTCTTTGTACATTGGGCTCTTAACTACCTAGTACTCACGGATTTCTACACAGAATGATTTATCTGACTCAGTTACTTGCTGCCGTCGCTGCCGAGTATGTTAATATTGATCATTGAGTCCAATGTATCCAATTTGATAGACTCGACTAGGAACTTTTTAATAGTGACGATTAAGAGACACACTTTTGAACGCCTTCATTCTCGCGTCAGTATGTCATAAACGCTAATAACTCGACTAATGAATAATGACTATAAACCTTATCTCTTAACAAAATAATTACTTCGACACCATCTGTCGCAGTGAGCTTAGTGGTTGTTGGCGCCATAAGCACGACGACCACTTATCTGATTCTTGGCGTACAAAGGGTTAAGTAATTAAACATTCAAGAAATAAGGTCAGGTTAGGTAAGTGAGTACGCCGGGTGAGGGGATAATTAATATTTTGGACGCCAACGACTGATATATTGGCACCGCAGGTTCAACGCCAAAGACCGATATATAAGTCCTGGCCTACAGAGCAATATAAACCTACACGCACGTGCGTAAAGTCCACATTCAGATTTGACAATTTATTAACGTGGCGTCTGAGTGACGGCTTTTGTGTTTGACGTGGCGTCAAAAAGGTTAAAATCATACATTTCTTTTCTATTGTATGTAACAATCGGGGCTGAAGAATTAGCCTTATCTATTACTAACTCAATTTGATCTTTACTAAACACAATATCTACTTCTGTGTGTATCTTATTTGACGTTTATATCGTTGTTTTAACTGTTAAAATAAATAATTAATATTAAGCCTTGAAAACGTGGTTAAAATACATGATAGGTAGCGTCTAATAGAGTAAATAACTGTTAAATAAGAAATTGTGCCAAGATTTATCACTTTGAGCGCCTCAGATTTGCGTTGTATGTTACTTCACGAAAAACTATTATTTTTGACACTTCTGTAAAGGATGTTACCGTTTAACAGGTTGCAAGTTTTACATATACAGACCAAGTGTATAACCGGAACATGTCTGCCTGGCCTTATTATTATTACTTGCAGATGAAAAAGCTTATCTGATTGCACTCATTGCCTAGAATTAGGAGAAATTTACTTTAGTTATGAAGTGTAGACATTAATAAAATGGCTATGCAACGCCCACGACTGTATCTATTGGATACCCAACTTGCATAAGACCGTCATACGAACAATGATTTTCTTTATGTTATTGAAATATTTTTGATAGTAGCGAAGAATGGCGCAGATATTCTCTATATCTTAATTAGGTAATAGGTAGGTAAAGTCTGTAAGGGCCATTGCAATCATGGAGCGATCATGAGCGATACAACTACGTTGAGGCTGAAATGTAGCCCTATTTCTAAAGTACTAGAATTCATCCCAAGGATGTTATAGCTCATCTAACCTTAACCTATTGTCATTCATGAAGGTGCACCTCACTAGTATTTACGCAATAATTACTCAAATTAGTATCAATGGAAATATAAGGCGAGGGTTGTGTCTTCATGGATGGGATGGTTAGAATGTGAGCAATACCCACTGGCAACTGCGGCATAATTCTTACACTTTAGACAAGGCAGAGAGATCGCATTATGATTACGATGTCAGTTGCCACTTGGTATTGTCGATAGTATTTATAATGGAATAATTATGTATACTCAGAATTTTCATTGCTTCCGAACATTATCAATCATAGATTAAGTTCAAAACATGGAGGGAATTATATTCCTTCTGCCTTATACCTAAACGTAGATAAATACATAAGTTCATGCACTTGTTGATTATTAACGATAGTTTAAATTTAAACCAATGTAATTATAATGTAAATGTTATATATACCTACACAATATCGGTGTTGTCGCTTCAGCCTTCAATTACATGTACCTATCGTCAACTTGTACACAGTAGGTTAGACTTTTTAACACAAACATATTTAAATGTCGATTTTAATAGGCACATTATACATGTATTCCTTCGTTTTCAACAATTATGCATATTGGTAATCATAACGTTTTTATAATTGAACTTTGTTTTAATTAATAATAATAAGCTAAGGTGTTTACAGAGTTTCATTGTGAAATTGTTTTTTGACGACTTATCAAGACTCATAACATATGTCTTAGGTAACCAATCATTCATGCACTTTACGTACGGTCGGCTCTAATAATATGTATACGATTTTGATCCTTATGCCCTTGATATACGTTTCGAAATGTATACATATTATTAGACGTGACTGTACCTGTCTTGAGTCATTAAATATAACTAAAGATCATTTATTGCAATCTAAACGCCTTTCCTCTCTCATAAAAATGTGGCATATTCGAAAATATCTCTTACTAATGAAAAAGGAACATAAACCTCATCTGTCAGCAAGACAGTTACTTTAACACCATACTAGATGGCCACTTTAGTTGCTGCTGGCGTGGTAGGCATGACAACATACGACCTTAGTAGTTCTTGGCGTTCAAAGTGTTAAAAACTACTGTGGAACAAATCAGCTTATTAAATAATTTATCTAAGTAACGTTTTGTTTGAAAGTTTTCGAAGTTATATTATGAAGTTTTGTTGTCTTTTTCAGAATGCAGCAAAATGAGTTGTAAATTGTTATACAGGGTAGCCCATTCAAATCGGTCAGTATGGGAAAGTCTGAAACTATAACGAAGATTTGTTCTTAGGAACCATGACACCAATTTTGATAAAACGAAAAACTGCATTCATATATTTCAAAAAAAAAAAAAACTACCCGGCTAGGGAATGGAACCCGGATATTTGAAAAAAAAAATAAACATACACTATTTGTCGTGTAAAATAACATACATCGTTTGTGCGGGTCTTAAGCAGTAAATGTCTCTAAGAAACACGATGTCTAAAATGAATGGAATTTATTGTTTTCATGTAAGAACACCTCTTGGTATGTCTTATAGTTTCAGACTTTCCCATACTGACCGATTTGAATGGGCCACCCTGTATACAATATTGGACTATAGCATTTATAAGGTTAATAATATCCCGTATTCGAATTACACACAACAAATGGGCAAGTGATCTACCGATGGCGAACTGAAATTTTAATTATACTTATGATAAAACGCGATAAGTGCCTAAATGTATTACACGGCCTCCGTACCTAGCCTACCTACACATAACCGGTAGTAACCCAACCTGCACAAATTAACTGCAGGCATAAATATAGCTTGTAATCGGGCCGGGCTTACTTATTACATACCATAGTGGATACTTACAAACGTTGTTAAAATTGGGGTTAAGTTAAATTGTGTGTGATTGATAAAAATACACTTAAACGGGTTAATATTTATTGTACATCACTTGTAACTTTCTGTAAGTTACCGAGCAAAGATTTTATAGAGACCAGCTCTCGACGCAGTGCATCTAACTTGCGCTCACCCGCTATATTCTCTTGTAATGCTAAGCGCTTGTCCCTGAAGTATCTTTGAACCAGCGACGACATCAATGCTGCGTATTCGGTGGTCACGTGGATTTCTTCGTCACATTTCTGTTGGACAACAAACTTGGTATTTATTGTAAGTATATGTAGTTATGTTTCCGCAGACATGCACATGCACAATCAATTTTGATAAATCGCGGTCTCCAAAATACCTATACTACCTAATGCAAAGGGAGAAGACTCTGCGAGGAATTAGAATAAGTAGTAGTGGTCGTACTATGGTGTTCAGAATAATGTCCTCATGTTAATCAAATGCTCGCGGGATGGATGGATGTATAGAAAAAATACTATATTATTCAGCAAGTTTTCTGTATTTTTTTGGAGTGCCAACAATATAAGTAGGTACAGTCGAGTGCATTAATATATAGACACATTTGTAAGGCATCAGTATGGAGAAGTGTATATATATTAATGCCCTTGACTGTATGTAGGTAAGTGTAGTGGAAAGTTCTTACTCTTGGTATTTTCACAGTAACATTTGGATGTAGGTACATATATTGCTGTCGAATTTAGCTTCAATGTAAAAGATATTGAAGTAAATATTGATAGCAATAGGTATTAATAGTTTATGAGAGAATACGGTTTCGTTCTTATAGAGATATTGATAAGATGGAAAGGGACCCGTTCCCCTAAGGGGGTAAATCTTATTATTAGTTTATGAATAAGTTACAATATTGCAGTAGCTAGCACAGCATTTGGCAGATGGCTTGCTCTTGAAAGTTCTAGCCAGCCAGTCGGCGGTCGATCTGAAGCCGTGCCACGTCGGGATCAGATTGTATGGCGATGGCAGCGTTGTCTCGTACATGTAGTTTAGATACATCTGAAATTTATAGGTATATAATGCTAAACAAAGCTATTTATAAACTGGATAAAGCTGTAGGACGCTACGAAATACATGCTGATATCTACAAGGCTTTATCAGAGGAGGAAGGTTAGCAGAGAGTTATCAATTTTAGTTCGGTTCAGCGGCCTGTAGCCTATTTCAATATGACGATATAATATCTTCTAGGCTCATTAAAGATAGTGAATCTTCATTTTCTTTAATAAGGTACCTATAAGGTAACCTAACCTAACCAATAATTCAAATAATTTTAATATTTGTTTTTGTTGATATTTTTAAAGCAGCGTTGTTGTGCTAAATGCATCTTATTCCCAATTGTAGCTGCAATCGTTAATTAGGGTTCATAAGAGTAATATGAACCATTTCCCTTAGAAAATATTCATAGATATTTGAACGATGGTGCTCCAAAGTTGTTGTAATAAGTTACGATGTCTGGTCATCATAAATGATGAACATACTTCAGTTTTTCCAAAAGTCCACTCGGTGGCGACGTTGTCTATAACTCGTTGGTATGTATTGGACATAGTTGCTATCAGCATGTTTAGCACTACTATCACGGAAATAACTTCGAAACCTGGAAACGATAATTAGGTACTTTAAACATGTATAAAATGCAAACTAACTATAAAGCGCAACCGAAGCTTATTTAATCTTAATCTACTGATTTTACCCAGGCCATAGTAAATGTTCTTCCTGCCTGCTATGGTACTTAAATGCTTACGTATATATCATAATCAGTAATCAGTAATGTTTATTGTTTTCTTAGGTAATACAAGGCGAGGTAATACATTCTATAATAAATATATGTAGGTAGGTATGCTGTGAGTCCTGGTTACTCACGAGAAGGATGCACCTATTTAAATGAATGAATATATGTTATTTACCTAGTCGGTAAATACCTAAACTTACTTCAATAGTCGACTAAATTTCTTTCGGTGCCGTTTTGTTACATTGGCTCCTGTGTAGCATCTAGCAGGACCAGTATTGTAAAAACCGAAAATTTAAAATTGGTAGACTGTAGTCCTAATATTAATCCATACCTCAGCAGTAGGTGTCAGAGTAAATAATAGCCTAATAGCTATGGCCTTATGTATGCTTATGATGGTAGCGTGTTTAATCGTTTGTCGTTGTTGCCGTCACATTCTAACAAGTTGTGCAATTGCAAGTGCGAAAATGACGGGTAGCACGATAAATGGATGAAATGGGACCCTCATAAGCCTCCTGCTTTGGACTGATTAAGGTATACCTACCTACTTACGCATTGTTGTGTATAGCCCTCTTCTACATAAAACTCGGCAATCCTCTGGTATGTTAAGTATGTGTCTTCCAATGTGACGAATACGGACAAACTATTATCAAAGTTCAACGGCACTCTAAACTTGACAGATATTTATGAATATCGCCGGCAAATACCTACTGTTTCATACATTTTAGCCACATGATAAAATTCCAGTTTGTTTGCTAACTTGGCCTTTTATGGCTGCATACTTAGCTATCTTTAATGTTCCCTTAATTTACCTAATAACTATGAAAATATTACTGTTTAATGCTAAATAAAAAGAACCGTTATTTTATCAGATCACTTGGTTGTTAGGGAGTTTAAAACCCTACTTTCATGTTTCTCGATATATTTAATTACCTGATTAACTATAACGCGTTTATTACAAGGAACAGATAAATGTAAATGTATCTATAAAACGCAATCACAACATGGGAATCGTTTTGATCCAAAGTAATTTAAATTAAAAAAACCGGCGAAGTTCGAGTCAGACACGTGCGCGAACGGTTCCGTACCATTATCAATTTATCATTTTAAAAAATACAGTTAAATCAAACTATCTCAAAAACTACGAGAGATAATTTAATCAAAGCAATAATCGTTGATAGAGTTTATTAATATGCATAACATATATATTTTTTTAATTTTATACCGCGTCGTCTAAAAAATAGAGGGGGGGACACATTTTTCAGACTTTGTGAGCGGATATCTCGAAAACGGTTCGCTTAAATAAAAATGTGATTTATAAACCTTTATAATTTTTTAAGACCTTTCTATTGATATCTCACAAGCTGAAACACATGTAAAAGAAATTCTTTCCCGCAGTGACATGTATGGAGCGCCCTAACCCCAATTATTTTTTTTACAATATAGTATCATAATTCTGTAGCGGTTCATAAAACACATATCCGTACCAAATTTCATTACTGTAGCATTTACAGTTTCCGAGTAAATCGACTGTGATAGACGGACAGACGGACATGACGAATCTATAAGGGTTCCGTTTTTGCGATTTTGGTTACGGAACCCTAAAAATGATGTTCATTATTCTTCAGGATCTTACCCAGTTAGGTATAGTTCGAGAAATATAAATGGAATGTTTATTTTTGGGTCAATCACTTTTTTATGTTGTTATTCTGTCACGTCACCCAGGGGACAACAGTAGCATAGTTTGTTAGAAAAAAGTATCTTGCAAGCTCTACTATCATGATTAGTGGATGACCCACCTTGAAAAGGCAACGTATTCTGTTACTCCTGTGTACGTCCGCAAAAAATCAAAGATTTGTAATGTTTTATGCTAAAAAACTGTGATTTTAAGGGTGACCCAGGAGAACGTAACCATGGCAACGAGTGACATAAAAAAATGATTGACCCTTTTACTATAACGTAGGTAGAAAGTTACCAATTTATATTTCACGAACTATATACACTACAATATTCGAATTATATCCCTTATGGACATTGCCTAAATATCTAACTTCACTGACATCGAATATAAGTAGGAGTAAAGCAGTAACCGCACCATGAGATGCGGCGGCGTTATTAACGCGCGTTTCCTTTAAGGTGCATGCAGACTAAAAGAGCATTCGCTGTTCTATCCCCCACTCTACGAAATCGACGAATCACTTTTGTGTAACGATCGAATTTCGTAGAGTAGGGGGATAGAACAGCGAATGCTCTTTTGGTCTGCATGCACCTTTATACCCGGCTCGCTCGCGCTAATACGCGAGTACGAGCGGGATGGATAGAAAGTAAACGCGCGTTAATATCGCCGCGGTAGCTCATGGCACGGCTACTGATTTCGTGGAAACTCCGTGCTTTAACTACCATTTAATAACGGTTTAAACAGCCCCATTTAGCTCTTGGGTGTGGACTGACGAGGGATCTATGTGTGAGTAGCGTATAGTCGTTAGTCTAGTCAGACAATTTTTTAACTTGCTTATTAGGTATAAGAAAGTATAAAAACCATAAGTTACAAGTACGATCGCAACCGGGATCGTATGGGCATTGATTCCTGCGGCCCTACCGCGAACACTCACGGCACTCTGTAGTTGGAGATTCCTCAAGGTGCGTTTAAACCAAAAGAGCATTCGCTGTTCTCGCGCCCGTTCTACGAAATCAACCAATCACGTTTTGTGTACCGATCGAATTTCGTAGAGTGGGAGGTTAGAACAGCAAATGCTCTTTTAGTTTAACCGCACCTTAACCCCTCGTATGCTTCCTGTCAAATTACGTTACTGAAAAAGTGACCTTGACACATAAAACAATAGATTTAAATTCCCACGCACGGATCCGTGTCTAAGCATACGAGGGGTTAAGAATGTACTTTTGACACTTTAGAAATGAGCCATATACTCGTACACCGTGTTTCTAGTTTCCACGATAACTTTACTAACTTAGACTCACATCCGAAACAAAAGTATCCGATGCGTTCAGTATACGTGTGCTGAGCCAGGGGAATGCGATCCGAAGAGTTTCGGTTGTCGAGTATCACGTCGGCACTCTCCAGGGGAGACAGGCAGAACAACGCCCAGAACAAGGTCTTTAGAGTGTCCGGCAAACTTATAAATGATGAGACCTGTTATGAAATATTATGTTAAACTATCAAGTGTTTTTATTTCGCATAACTTGTTTGTTTTTTGGGAAATCAACGTGTGCTTAAATAATCCGGCGAAATGGCTGTAGGTATCCCTATAATAGTTTTATTATTGCAATAAAATTAATAAAAAAAACTATTCAGGTAGAACAAGAACCTGTACAGTTTTCATTCCAGCTTCATCCTCATACACCATGCCATCGTAATATTGATAGAAGTGTGCCAAACCCACAGCAAACGCGCTTATTATTATTGCATATACTTTTAAATATTGGTAGATATCAGCAGTCATTTTTCCCAGTGACACCTGTGAAGGTATTGGTAACGGTAGTGAAAATGCCAGGCTTTCACAAAAATATAGGAATATATGTGGTGCTAGAGCCTGAATGGTTTACTGATGATAGGTTTTTAAACAGTGGAGAGATAAAAATATAAACTTGATTTCATAATACAGGGTGGGTCGTGATCCCAACTGCGAAACACGTGTTAACGTATGTGTCTTTCTGAATAAGGTTTCCCATGGAACAAATAAGAATATCACGAAAAAAAATTGATAGATTTCATACTGACCGGTGAAAACGGTCCCATGGGAAAATTGTACAGAAAGACCATCTTACATTTTTCACAGTTAGGATCACGACCCCGTAATCAGCCTGTATAATTATAATTACCTCAAATAACGTAAGTGACTATGTTATGTTTATGTCTCAAAAATGTACTAGAATAAAATAGCTAAAGTTAAAAGTTTTGGGAAACAATGGAATGGCAATAAAGTAGGTAGGTACATGACTAAGTTTACGAGTACAGTTTTTTCTTACTTGAAGTGGTCCCAGATGGTAATTGAGCTGGCAAAACGACAAAAGTCGGAAGTAAGCAAATATGGTTGCAACGCAGAAGGTGCCCTCCGCAAGTAATGTTGGATCATGTTGATTCCAATATTTTCGCTCTGCCAATAATAAAATAGAGAAAACATAAAAAGTCTAGAACCTCTATAATTGAGTGCAGAGAATGGAATAGTCTCGGCTTTATGGTATGCACTTAAAGTGCGGATCTGAGTTCAAAGATCTTAGGGTTGAAGATATCACAGATAGAAGCAACTACACTCAAGTGTGAGTATAGGCGTTAGGTGAGAGCAATGCAAGCGTAGATTTTTTTACAAGTCTTGCATCAACGATCCAAACGAAAAGTCATCAAATGTATACGTATAATTAATCCAAAGATCACGTTTAGCGTAAGTACCCACCGATACGCGAGTAGTAACGAGGCAAGTACCCTATTTCTACTCAGCCTACTCACCCAGTCCCTCATCGCCATTAACGGCCACGTACTGCGCAGCCACCCAGAACGCAAATGTGAGCCCGAATAGCGCGAGCATGGTGAGGTCGAATATGTTCCACGCGTAAGAGAAATAGCGGCGAGCGCCTTGGAGTACGCACTTGCGTAGCGCGGACCACGCGTAGCCCAGCACGAACAGCATCAGTGGCGTCTCAGCACCTGGGATGACAAAAAATATTTCTGATCCGTGCTTGCAAATGTGGCAAACGAGGGATATATATGTAAATGATAAACTGCTCGGTAGGGGCTCGCGAAATAGCAATAAATATTGGACCTCAAGATTTGATATTTAAGTGCTAGAATTAGAAAACCCCAAAATTTATCCTCTTGGAATCACGAGAGAAACTCGTATATTAACATATTTACTGAGAAAATAATTATCCCTTTGGTTATCTTGTCTTTGGCCTCCTCTTTTTATAGGATTGAAAGATCTCGCGATATGACCGTAAATAGAATGTCCAAATGCGAGGAAATACAGCCATAGGCCGCTACATAATTTTAGGACAAACCAACAGAATTTTACGACAATCAGTCGAGAAATGCAGTAGAGGAGAAAATAGCGATAAGCATAGTAAATAAAAAAAAAGTTTTTGGTCTACGTAGTTACAAAACTATGGTAAGCAGTCGAAGTGATACTTTCTTGAAAGTTAAATAAGATAATATTCGACGTCGTTAAAATTACCACGCCTAAAATTTACATCCGGGCAATTTAGATGACCAACGCTGACGCCCCGCCCTCAACTGTTAAACTAAAACCAATCAAATATTTAGGTGATGACTTGATGAGGATTCAGATACAATATACATATGTAGGTAATACTAGTAATAAAAGCGCGACTGAATCTAATCTATTAATCCCTCTGAGAGTATCAAGATTCAAGAGTTTATACATTAGGATGGGCCTGTCCGTGGCAAACTCGAATGTCATTTATTATTTGCGAGATATGAAAATCTAAGCAATCTTGACGAGTAACGCTAACAGTACCGTCAAACGCTAATCGCTGGCCTACAATGTTCCTAACAATTAATTGAGTTAATCTAGAAAAGAAATCTCATCATCATCGTAATCTGAGCGAGAGTGAATAAAGCTCGAACCCGTATTCGGCGGTCCTCGTTTCTGTTTCGCCTTATCTTGATTAGAGATGTAGAAGACTAGGGCCAGGAATACGAAGTAGGCGGTGGCGTGGGTAATCAGCTTGTTCAACGGTATCTGGTAGTGGCTAACGAGACGGTGGCACGGGGCTACCTGGAACGTGCGCCGTTTGTACCGAAATATGTGCTGATCGTATCGCTGTGCTTGTCTGAGCGAGCCTCGCTGATCACTTACATACTAGACGGAGCTGAAACGGCTCACGATTACCACACAATTGGACCTAGTGCTATATGCCCCAAGCCCACCCCTAATTTATACAAGAAGGTTTACTGCCTAATACTTATTGACGAAATGTAACATACAATTTAGTTAGTACATCCCTGAATGTGTATGACAAACGTTAAGTACCGGTTAACAGATAAGGTATAGCTGATAGTGCTAACTGTATAAATAAATAAACAAGCAAATACCTACCTATTCAGAAATTTTCTAAACATAGGCAGTTGTTGTATGCATAACATAACTACGTAAATAGTTATATTGTTGGGCTCATAGTGCAGAAAATAAAATGTAACGTGTATGTGTGGTGAGCGTGAGAGTTTATAAGCTTTATGGCGCGGAGTCTATGGGAGTAGTCAAGGTGACCTGAGACAGAGGTTGTATTCCCATTTCTTAGCAAGTGCGAGAAAACTATGTCAAGGCTCAAAACTCACTACTGTACCTACATAATTTTATTATATAAAGCTAAACCCCACTTACACAATCTCGGATTACGCCGTTAAAACGAATTCCAGGTACCTACTTAGTGTATAAACAAAAGGACTTACCGGATAACCCCGTGTTAGTTAATATAACCCGGGATTGTGCAAGTGGGCTACTTGCTAGATATACATCTAAAGGTATATTTTAAATAAAATGAATCAGACTATATTACATAGGTACCAAGGTTTGAACAGCTATGCTGGGGAACTATTGATCGGAACAAGACACACCACATAACATTCGTTTCAATACTTTAAGACGTGAAATAGCAACAAGACACGGACAGAGTTCCACATTTTATAAAATGGATATAGGTACATATTAATACAACAGTCATTTTACAACTATATTTCAGTTATCAGAATAAATATTAAAATGTCCATCTCAGGTGGCTCTCAGCTGAAATGGTCCATTTCTCCCACCACCCTGAAGTACTTTTATATCCAATCACGATGCTCGTAAGCTGTGGGAACACTCTACTGCGCCCGCCCAACGAGCTTTGACCTTGCGTGCTATAAATTATACGTATTTATTATCCAAGGAATTACTCACTATCATAAAAAATCATAAGTACCTATCGCCACCCAGAATTTCAAATTAAATTTTTATACTTGCCCGTCAAGAATTAACTAATAAAGCTCATGATTTTAAGCTAAAAGATATTACACACGTACAGTATGACAGTCATCTACAAATAAATGCAGTGGCCTGAAAATGTATTCCCAGCTGCTAAAATTTAAATTCTAGACTAGTATCTGATGGTTACGATATCAATCGCAATGGAATCTCAAATTTCGAGTCATCGGCCTGTAGGTGGTTACCTACTTATATCTAGCAGTCCTTCATTAAAAGGGTGTAATATACTCGTAACATCTACAGAAAACATATACAAAAAATATATTTCTGCAAATAAAAGAATTAGATCAAAATAGCTTTATTTTTAGAGAAGCTGAAGCTTGCCACAGGCAGACAAAACGACCATAAGACCCCAGCCGTGCTCACTCAGTAATAATAAGATGAGCACGATACAACCAAGCCAGTAGTCGGTTTGCGCATTCACGACCAATTTAATACAAATTTACTACGCCTTTAAGACGTTTTTAATATCTATCCTTAGTAACTGATTGCTAACCTTCGCGGTGGGAGACGTAAACGAGCTAACTAAAATATCCTTTAATTTCCTGCGGAAACGTTATGCCTACACTCACCACGCACATAAATAGAATGATTGGCGTAATGAAAATCCGACTCGTTATTATGATGCCTTTGCATATCATCGACTTGCTGTCCCAACTCGACCAGTTTTCCAGCCAATAGGATTGCAGAACCTGGAAACGATGTGTTGTATATTAAATGATGTTAAATATCACGCGATCTTTGCGTGGCCTGGCGCCAATTAAGATAGCATTGCAATCTCACGCTGTACTTAAATATATAAAATGTCCAGTAAAGGATTTACACGTCAATTATGATTTTTATTGCTTGTCTCTAAACAAAGGCGCAATAAAATAGATATTCCGTAATAGTAAAGTGGAATTAGGAATATTTGTTATCAATATTCTGTGTATTTAAATTACCTATACCTAAATGAAAGTAGACATCAGTGACAAATGATGACAATTTTTTTTGTATTTCTGTTACTTATTGTAGTCCTCATTTGTCTCTGATGTCTAATTATATTTAGGTATAATTTAAATATATAGAATATGTAATATATTTTTACGCGTTAGATAAAATAAAATATGTTTTTTTAAACATATGTATACCTATTCGAACGATGAGTTATAGTGTAATCATACCTATTTATTAGTTAATTAGGTACTACCATTTAGTACGGGACGGTTACCAGTTGTGTATTAGGATGCGCCACAAATTCCTTCTGTTTGTAGTCTACAGCCATCAGAAGCCGCGGCAGTTTGAACTGAGTGCGTCGCTGACAACACGATTGCTTTAAAACATCTTCCACTTCTGCTGAAGTTCGGCAGCAACCTTTAAATGTCATTATAGCGCAATCATTCATGATATTCATGAATAATAAATAGTAACTTCACAATGCCCTGGAAAGTGGAGTCTTCTATTGAAGCTGTAATACTAGCCATTCTAGCTATTATATTACAAGCTTAGTTAAATCCTTTTTGCTCAGAACGGAGGGCCTTAGGTACCTAGGTACTGGTCGTCTGTTTACGGAAAGCTCGGAAAGGAAATCAAATGATTTGCAATGACGACTAAGGAATAAAGTATCGTGATGCCTAATTCAACAGAATAAATAATTAATAATTAATCAGAATAATTTTGAGAATTATCAGCTTGATTGACCATTTTGAAAGGAAAAAGTATATAACCATTGTTTGGGTGCTTTTTCTATAGGTATGTAACAATTGGTATGTAACTCGTTTTGGACGATGTGATGCGAAGAGTAACGAGTCACGAGAAGAGAGGACTGCCGTGGGTGAATGGAGCAAGCCTCGAAGACATAGACTTTGCAGACGATCTTTGTTTACTCGCAACGTCACGCGAACACCTCCAGTCCAAGACCAACGACCTCGCTGGACTTGCTGCAGTCGAAGGCCTTCGTATTAACAGCTCAAAGACGAAAGACATGCGCCTAAACACGTCGGACGCAGGTCCGATATATGTCAATGGCGAAGCAGTGGAGCAAGTAAGGCGATTCACATACCTCGGAAGCGTAGTAAGTCCAAACGGGGGAGTAGATGAGGATATCGAGGCGCGAATTAACAAGGCGCGAGCAGCATATGCGCAACTCAAACCAGTTTGGACGTCTACTGTAATAACGCAGCGCACGAAGATCAGAGTGTTCAACTCCAATGTCAAGTC
The DNA here is from genome assembly GCA_025490895.1 of Thaumatotibia leucotreta. NCBI lineage: Eukaryota > Metazoa > Arthropoda > Insecta > Lepidoptera > Tortricidae > Thaumatotibia > Thaumatotibia leucotreta. The sequence continues at coordinate 18,502 of JALPQI010014763.1, forward strand.
TGTCTTACTGTATGGATGCGAGACATGGCTCGTGAGGAAGGACGTCACCAACCGCCTGCAGGTGTACATAAATAAGTGCCTGCGGCGTATTATAGGGATCCATTGGCCACGAACCATGTCAAACGCTAGACTATGGCAGATAACAGACCAAAAGCCCGTGAGTCAGGAAATCCTCGAAAGGGAATGGTGGTGGATCGGCCATGCGCTCCGTAGACCGGACAATCACTTGTCGAGTCTCCATTGGCAATCCAGTGGCAAAAGGAAGTGGGGGCGGCCTCGGAATACTTGGAGGAGATCAGTTGAGAAAGAGGCTGGCTCAATTGGTCTTAACTGGACACATCTGGAAGAAGCCGCGCAAGATCGTGACAAGTGGAAAACTCTTCTGCGAGCCCTATGTCCCTTATGAGGGGTAACAGGAACGCATCATCATCATCATCATCATGTAACAATTACCATTTGTTAGGTTTACCAATAATATTATTAAGTACTAAATACATTTCATTTCATCAAACTAGCGATTAACAAAAGGGCAAACCACAACCCATAGCGCAGTAACGGTTGTCGCAAAGGCCAACGATTTGATATTTAACATAATGCGGAGAATAAACTTGTGGCTAAATTGATATCATTTAGAGTTGACTTAATACTGTTATTTCAGCCCCTGTGACACAATTTACCGTCATTTAACGCGACAGTTAACATCACGGTGACTATTTTACTTCGGAGCGATTAGACATTAAATGCTAAATTGTAGAGTAAACGCTAGTGAATGAAGTAATGAAATGAATCAAATACATACTTAACGCTCGGCAGTAAGGAAGTCTATAATTACCCCACAATCTTCATATTGCGTATGCAAATTATAAGTAAGTAATAACATACGAATGCTGGCAATGGAAATAACAATTAATCTTGATTGAATCAACCACCAACATCAATGACACGTCTCGCCAGACGTGAACGGAAAACGAGTACGTCTTAATCAACATAAGGCTTTCATAAGAAAATCAAGCTTTATAGGACTTAACTTTTAGATTGTCCACCGGAAAGACTCCGAACATGGCCAACATGGGTTTGCGTTTGACTCATAAAATCAATTTGTAAAGCAACCGAATGAGCATATAAAATAAAAATACCTATAAGTTTAACAGCGAACTCGCTGACTTGGCTCCCCAGTTGCAAGTAGGCAGCAGCCTGCTGCCGGCAGGCGTCAGCGTGGACGCGGAGCACCCGCGCCAAGCGGAACGCAGCCAGGATGGGGTCCGCGGACACGTGTACCAGGTACTCCGGCGCGCATATTGCACGGTACAGGGCCAAACGCGTGTTGCTCGCCCTTAGAGCATCCGTGTCTTGGGTCTCCCTTTGAGCGATATGTCAAGTTGTAACAAGGTCGTGCTGTTAACGAAGAAATCCGACAATTGGCAGCGCGTTTATCTCGCTATCGCCCAAACACATCGTCGGTTGACAACCAAAACTCACTTAGTAAGAAATACCTACTTGAAATAGAGATCGTATCTAAGTTCTGATTCAATACTGACATAAGAGGTTGCTAAGAGTTGTGACAGTTTTTATAGTGAGTTTTGCTTGTCAGCCGGCGACATCTTTATGTAAAAAATAAAATGTACACTCAGTTAATTTAATACATAGACGGTGAAGGTGCTTCGGTGTCAATGAGGTCTTTAAGTCATATGAAAAGGACAAGATAAAAATACATACCTAATGTGAACTAATAGTATCTAAATAATAGAGGATTACAAACTCTGTTAAAAAAAAAAAATTAATAGGATGTGCACCTAATAATCATATAGAAGAATATCTATAGTATTTAATTCGTCATCATCATCAGCCTTTGATAGTCCAGTGCTGGACGTAGGCCTCTCCTATTAACTATGCATATAGACGCATTAGGAGGCAAATGCCCATAATCGCCACGCTGAGCAAGCGGATTGGCGATCGCAGTAATGTGTCCACTATGATGACGCTGCTGCCCATCATCAATCTTTATCAAATAATGGTCAGTGACACTTCAATCCCTTAGTCGATTCTTACGACACCCGCAGGAGGAGTTGGGGTGGTGACAAATGTATTCTTACTGCCGTCACCACACGGCAATAGTATTTAATTATTAGCGTCAAAATTAAAAGCAGATAAATATACGAAAGTCTGTATGTGGTCTATGATGAAATATGTGACTAACCTAAACCCAATTGTTCCGTAAAGTCGTAAAATGTATTGAGTAATTTAAATGCGGTTAGCTAGTACGATTCCAGCCATTACCGTAGAATTTACTGACTTGCATTCGCCGCAAAGGCAATTCGGTGAGTGCGGTTGAGGTATCGTGTGGCCTCGATTGACCAGCAGCGCCACTATCTCGTAGTTCCCGGCGTGCGCGGCCAGCATCAGCGGCGTCAAGTACTCGGGGAAGTCAGGCGAGTGAGTACTGCCCACAAATTCTAAACCTGGACATATCTTCTTCTGACTATCCAGCAGCTTCACTAAACGCACGCATGAATAAAAAAATGGGTTAATCACAAATGTAATCTTATTTTTTATTCGAAACAGCGGCAGTATTTAACTTCATTATCATTACCGAGTATTTTTATGGTGTTCTCTCGAACGGCGTGCATTATCGTGTCACCGATTTCTATATTTGGCTGCGTTAAGAGAAATTCGACCATTGCTTCCGATTCGTTTTTTACAGCTATGTGAAGTGCTGAGGTACCCTATATTCGATATAATGAAATCGTGGTAAGTAAATAACTGTGTTAATACATTAATTAAAGTCCAGGTGAAAATTATAAAACATTAATAAGCAAGTCAAGTACCTACACTTACGGCGTTTTTATTAAGAAATGTCTTTTGCAACGGTGGCCAAAGTAAAAATTATAAGTTGGATAAACACTAAAAACCTTTCAAAACTATGGGTCATAGGTATATGACCCACAGTTTTGTTATAATAAAGCTAATCAGGTTTTTAGAAACTTGCTGCTACTAAGTCGTTTTAAAAATTAGGTAAATCTATTACAAATTTTCGGGGAAAAACGTAAAGTAAGTTTTATGTAGGAAATTCAATTAGGCAATGAAGCCCTACAACATTGATTATACTTCGAAAATGAATTTGTTTTTGACCTGGAAGTTGACGCAGTTGATGTCGAGGGATGGGTGTGCTTCACAGTAATTTCTTACAGCGGTCACGTCGTCATCGGCTACAAGTTGAAGGAATTTTAATTCATTTGGCAACAATTTTGGTAGCATTACACTCTCTTTTTCGGTAAGGAATATTTGTTCTTCTTTCTTCTCGACATGAAAGTAAAGTCATATTTTTAGGCTCACGCATAAAGTATTGCAAATAATATCATAACTGAAAGGTTTCTAGCCAGTTCACTTCCTGGATTCGAAAACAAAGATGCAAATAATCTTTATGTAAAATATTTCGCAAAACTACTTGCCGGGTTACGCTTTCCATATTTAAGACCCAAGTTTTTTCTAGGGACAGCGTCATTTCGTTTTTTGCTCGTTCCACTATCGTCACTTGATATTGGTCCGTCAATGGTGATACTCATTAGTGAAACATTAGGATGAGGTGTAATGCATAGCAGGCTATTTGATTTACTTTCTACAAAACGAGTAATACACATTTTATAAACAACTAAAATTAACGGTCACTAGAAAATAATAGGTTTGAGATTTTACCTGTAAAATCTTGTGGGTATTTCATGAGGTCTCTTACCTTTTGTCGGTACACTTGGTAAACTATGTTGTTCAATAGAATCAGTTTTATTTGACGGTTTCATTATTTTAAAACAAGAACCCTTGTACCGTATCTCTTAGAGAATGATTAAACACTTTTATAGTTTGTAATTAGTTTTAATTATGGGTTGAGAAAAAAAATTACATCCAATAACTAGAAATTCTAGAAATTATTATGTTATAAGGTCATGTCAAGTGTCCTATCAAGACAGATGATGCCATGCATTAGAGTAATTTAAGTCATTCATAATTAAACCACAGATAAAATAATACGTCAGAGCTGCGACAAGGTCGCGAGTTGTTGTCAGACACAAGACGTACTAGGGCTACTGTTCATCCTTATGGACAGGCGAAAGAACTAAGTTATACTGCCTCAGATAAATTTAATTTTTCACTAAAGTACTTTTATGTCACTCAAATGTCAATCGCGCAGAATACTTTTACTAATTTTTAAGCTAAAAGATAATATTTTAATACTTATTAATTATTATTTAGCTGTAATCAAGCTTCTTTCTTTTTGATAATAATTGACGATCCCACTTAGTGGAGAATTTATTTGTACATAAAGTAGGTAAGTCTAATGGCTTAAGATCGAATCTGATTAATCGAGCGACGTTCGCGCTGCATCTCATTAGAATTATACGATTGGTTACGAGTAAATAAGAGCAGTTTTAAAATATTATAATCACATCTTTTATGAATAAGCAAATACATATATCTTAAATATGTACGAAAATTCCCCTTAAGACTAATTTAGATAGGGAAATTAAAAACAAAACTTCAGCTCCACTTTTTTATGTTCAGTAACTTCAATACTTAGTAGGTACTGATTGTTTAATTACAATGTTTAGAATTAAGTAGTTTTGTTATTTAAAATTATCGGATTTATCGGTATATTATAGGATTTCACCTTACGTCATAGCTGCAGAATTGTAGTGCTACAAAATATACTTACCTATAAGTACTTTAATAATAATAACATGGCTTTGCTTTAAGAATATTAGTTCTTGTTTTTGTGCAGTCAGGTAAATAAGGGTAATTTATCCTTCATTATACATGGTGTACAGCAACGCAAAGTAGGAATAAGACCTTGTCAGGATCTGGAATACAAACAATTAAATATACACCACAATAACTAGTTAAATAAAACATTATGTTTGTTTTCTAACCATTATCATTCAGCAGCATGATTGCACACGTTTTTATAGTCCAATTATTGGTATTTATAACTTACCGATGAATACGTGACCAAGGATAGGTTAGTGAATTTCATTGCAGTAAACGCTACTGGTTTTTGTGCCCTGAAATAAAAATATCAGTTAAGCAAGGGAATAATAAAAGTAAGAGTAATATGTACATAAAATACTGTCATTCGGACAAGTTCATTTTATGTTAGAAGGGAACAAAGTGGCACTTTCCGTTCTACAACTACGTCATACGGTATCGTAAAATATATTCATCTTGGACGTTAACTTTTGAATTCTACATTACGCTTAGAATTATATTTGAGAGTCGTTTACATACATGCTCATCTATCTCATAAATCTCATAATTTCATTTTAGAATCCTTCACTTCATTCAGTATCCAAAAAAGGTATCTACCTACCGCCAAAGGTAACTAAGGTACCGTAAATATTAATTGAATTATCATTTGATCATTGTGACGTAATCTACAACAGTCAGTTCTAAATGTAGGTACTTAATGTAATCTACAATTATTATTTCAATGACAAACGAATAGTGATTAGTGACCTCACTTTATATTTATATAATAACAATAATTTTAGTAATCTGACGGGGACCTAAATACAGGATGCTCGCGAGCATTCCTAAAGATTTTAATGCTGAATTCCTGGTCATATTTAGAGCCTTTAATGTTATATAAAATTACCTGGATTCGGATTGGTTTCAGAGTTAATCAACCTTTTTTCGAAATACGAGTAAGTTTTTCGACGTAACTCGTCATAAAACTTCTTTTTGATTACAATGCTACCACAACGTGTTTTAATATTACCACACCTTTTGCCTAGCAATCAAAAAATAAGAATAGACTTGACGAAATAACCTGTCCCTAAAAATAATTAAAATGAATAATTTTAACAAATTGATGTTATGATATAAAGTACTGGAAATGTTAAAAAGTACTCAAAAAGTCTAAAAAAAGAGATTAAAATTATTTTTTTTGGTGGTGTTTGACGTTAGGTCTCATAATCATTTTTGTTTATTGTTATGTCTAGAATGCATAGTTAAAATCGTTTGGTATGCCCGCGAGCAACCCTGTATATCAAGATTTAAGTCAGCACAATGCACTATTTATTATATATTTACACAAAAATCGTAAAATCATGTCAATCAATAGAACGACAGTTGCATCGTATTGGCCGCTACCCGCTAAGAGTTCTTTCCCGGCGGTTGGCGAGTGGAAAGTAGCAATTGTAGTGCGTTTACATTTTTTGCGGTTATTACAGTGTCAGACCGACCTCCGAATAAGGAAAATGAGGGCGCGGCGACACCGAGGGTCTGTACGGTACCACCCACTGTTATACACAGCTAGCGCCACGTCCGCGTTCTGCAAACAAAGTACTATTGTTACAAACACTTTTCACAAAAAAAAAAGGAAAAAGCACTTTTGATTTATTTTTTACGAAAAAAAACAAAGTATAACGTTTTTTGGCATTTGCAGCTTTCTCATAATCATAGTCATGGTATTCTTGGATTTGTTCGAGTATCTTAGGGCTTGATATAAATCCACTAAAAATAATACAACATATTGTACTTATAGTCACGTGGAGTAAAGAAGGGGCAGTTATATACGCAATACCACATATGTTGGTCCAAAATGAGATTAGGTAGGTACAGTACGTAGCTACGTAGTACGTTGTTACGTACCTACATTTCCAACTGCATATTTCAAATTCAAATTCAAATTCAAATTCAAATTCAAATAATTTATTGTATGAAAGTGAGTAGTAATAAAGGGTGTACAGTAGTTTTGTAGTTCTTCACAATCAGCCAGTATATGGCGCACAATAGATTTTCATTACATGTCATTAGATAAAATTTTAATGTCAATATATTAGAATTATGAATATTATAATGGATGAATTGAATGAATTATGAAATTATTATTATTACTGTGAATATAAAGAAGTCAATGTCATGCCATGAAAAGTGTTACGAGAACAGATGATCAATAAAATAAACATATGTGGATGAAATTAAGTAAAATTAAATTAAATTAAATAAGCTGCACTATGCTATCAATCGAGATGTCAGGAAATAAGTATAAGTAATGTCATATAGTGTTGGTTTCAAAATGCTCATTAATATCGTAGTACAGCCTACCTAAGCACCAATCGAATAATTTAGTTTTGAAGCGTACGCAATCTGGGGACTTTAGATCTTCAGGTAGTCTGTTAAAAATCTTCACCGACATATACAATATACTTTTTTCAAAGTGAGCGGACTTGTGGTTCGGATACTGAAGATTAAACCCATGGAGCCTGGATGTTGACCTTGAGTTCGATGGTATAACTTTATATGAATGTAAATGGTTTTTAACAAAAAGGCACACTTCATAGATGTACAACGTGGGTAAAGGCAGAATTTCCAACTTTAATTTTAAGAATATCTTCTTGAATATTCAAGTTGTAACTTTTTTGCAATGATAAATCCAAGTTAACTATGTGTTTCGCATACTAAGTAATTGTCACCTGTTCTGGCGGAACTCACCGAATGGAAAATGTCATCCGCATACCAACACAACATGCCTATCTGAATGAGAGCAGATCCCAGAAATAGCTTATTGCTCACAGCCACAAATGGTTCTAGAAGCTGAAAATATTGTTTAATTAAGCAGGTTATAGAACATATTGTGAAAACACAAATCAAATTATTTTTTAACTAAATATTTTGATTTGTACTTTTAATTTTTCTCCAGTAGTCACACTACTCGTACTTAATACTATATAAATTATAAATATTAGATGTCATATACCAAAGAAAAACGACCAAGATCACCTATGTCCGAGGTGGGGATCGAACCCACGTACTCAGCTTTCGCGGCTGATGCCTGTACCCCTGGGCCACTCGGTCTTAGCAACCACCGGTCAAATTTCTCGGGTCGATCCCCACCTCGGACATAGGTGATCTTGGTCGTTTTTCTTTGGTATATGACATCTAATATTTATAATTTATATAGTATTAAGTAGTGTGACTACTGGAGAAAAATTAAAAGTACAAATCAAAATATTTAGTTAAAAAATAATTTGATTTGTGTTTTCACAATATGTTCAATAGATGGCAGCACCATCTCTCTCTCTCTAGCTATTCTAGAAAACTGTAAAGTATTCTAATAGGAGGTGCAGGCATGTAGTTAGTGCTTGCCCTTAGAGAATGGTCAAAGGCGCCTAGCCTTGTAAGGGATTGCATATACCCGAGAAATTTGACCGGTGGTTGCTAAGACCGAGTGGCCGAGGGGTACAGGCATCAGCCGCGAAAGCTGAGTACGTGGGTTTGATCCCCACCTCGGACATAGGTGATCTTGGTCGTTTTTCTTTGGTATATGACATCTAATATTTATAATTTATATAGTATTAAGTAGTGTGACTACTGGAGAAAAATTAAAAGTACAAATCAAAATATTTAGTTAAAAAATAATTTGATTTGTGTTTTCACAATATGTTCAATAGATGGCAGCACCATCTCTCTCTAGCTATTCTAGAAAACTGTAAAGTATTCTAATAGGAGGTGCAGGCATGTAGTTAGTGCTTGCCCTTAGAGAATGGTCAAAGGCGCCTAGCCTTGTAAGGGATTGCATATACCCGAGAAATTTGACCGGTGGTTGCTAAGACCGAGTGGCCGAGGGGTACAGGCATCAGCCGCGAAAGCTGAGTACGTGGGTTCGATCCCCACCTCGGACATAGGTGATCTTGGTCGTTTTTCTTTGGTATATGACATCTAATATTTATAATTTATACAGTATTAAGTAGTGTGACTACTGGAGAAAAATTAAAAGTACAAATCAAAATATTTAGTTAAAAAATAATTTGATTTGTGTTTTCACAATATGTTCAATAGATGGCAGCACCATCTCTCTCTCTCTAGCTATTCTAGAAAACTGTAAAGTATTCTAATAGGAGGTGCAGGCATGTAGTTAGTGCTTGCCCTTAGAGAATGGTCAAAGGCGCCTAGCCTTGTAAGGGATTGCATATACCCGAGAAATTTGACCGGTGGTTGCTAAGACCGAGTGGCCGAGGGGTACAGGCATCAGCCGCGAAAGTTGAGTACGTGGGTTCGATCCCCACCTCGGACATAGGTGATCTTGGTCGTTTTTCTTTGGTATATGACATCTAATATTTATAATTTATATAGTATTAAGTAGTGTGACTACTGGAGAAAAATTAAAAGTACAAATCAAAATATTTAGTTAAAAAATAATTTGATTTGTGTTTTCACAATATGTTCAATAGATGGCAGCACCATCTCTCTCTCTCTAGCTATTCTAGAAAACTGTAAAGTATTCTAATAGGAGGTGCAGGCATGTAGTTAGTGCTTGCCCTTAGAGAATGGTCAAAGGCGCCTAGCCTTGTAAGGGATTGCATATACCCGAGAAATTTGACCGGTGGTTGCTAAGACCGAGTGGCCGAGGGGTACAGGCATCAGCCGCGAAAGCTGAGTACGTGGGTTCGATCCCCACCTCGGACATAGGTGATCTTGGTCGTTTTTCTTTGGTATATGACATCTAATATTTATAATTTAAGCAGGTTATATTTTAATTTTCAATAATTCATATATTTTTAGGTTTGCTCTTGGAGAAAGTAGAATGGGGTCAACATGCGAATGCGACATATATGTATCTTACTCAAATTGCCGTTACACTACAAAAACTTTAAAAAGGTGATCCACGGATCAAGATCACAAGTTAGCGTGTAGTCACGTACTGTACGGGTCACATACCTTACTATGTTCTCTTACAGTTTATGATACCTACGAAAATATTTTTAAGTATTGTAGGTAATAAGTATACTCGTAAAACCACGACATTGTATTTCACTAGTGAGATAGGTCAAGCTCTATGTTGTGCTTTAAGTAGTAACTACTATTATTAAAATTTTCACACATTGGAAAAGCATAGGTAGCATTGAAATATTATATACATAAATGACATATATTAGCTCCGTGGACTTCACTATCCTACCTACACTACTAATACTCCTTTGCCTAGGAATTAAATAGGTAATGTTCATTTTAAAGATTGGGCAATTCCATGCAAGAGTGTAATGAAAAAGACCGATTTCTCGCATGTTTATTTATTAATTGTGCAAATTGTACTGTTATTACGTCTATATATTAATTGAATCCAGATATAGTGTACCAGTTACACTTGGATCATAAGTAAATAAACAGATGATCAAATGGTTACTTTCATTACAGTTACATGAATTTACCCAGTTATCTATATTAACTTATAAAACAATAGGTATCCTACTAGGGCTATTAGATACCAACCACAATTACGAATACGACACAGCAGATGTTGACGGAACTGAACACGACGTTGATGAGGTTCACTATGGTGAAGGCTTCCTCTAGGTCGTTGCAGTACCTGGAAATTAGTGAACAATTAGGACTGGCTTTCATATTTAACAATGTTTAATTTATTTATCCTTGATTTTTGTTTAAATACGTGTATAGTTCCCGTAACCTTTATAACATTTTTTTTTTTTTTTTGGACATCAACAGCAGTACATAAGAAATTTACAAAACTGAATGTACAGTAAATAAAAGATGTCCACAAAATACAATCAACGTTTAATAAGCAACTTATATGTAACGCTTCTTGTGTGATCTCTCTTAGTACCTACATACGTTCATTGTCCCTTGTTAGTCTTGCTGGAGATGATGGATACCTAAGTTAGAGAAAAACTGCAGAAAATACAGTATACGGTATAGAAACGCACCTTATAAGACGTTGATGCAGTTTAATATTGGCGACTATCTCCTGATAGTATTCATCCTGTGTCTTTTCAGTGCTGGCTAGCATCTCCAGTCGCCTGTGCAGCAGTCGCAGCAGTAGGGCAATGTGGCTCGCCAGCCCCGAGAAGAGCAGATCCGTGCAGATCATTATCCACACACAAGTTTGGCCTGGAACACCGGAACGATAATTGTGACACGTGAACAGGATTTGCAGGTGTTAGTTATATGTTGAGAGTATGATTACGGTCATAGTAAGGTGATCGATCAATGTCTAAAGTGAAGGTCTTTAATATTTCTATGTTCAATTCGACTGAATTTTGGAATATCATTTTTGCTGGGGTTCTGTCTTATCTGTCCGGGACCAAGTTTTAAATGTCGCGTTAGAAAAGTTAGCTTTACTTTATAGAGGGATCAATTTTGCACGGAAGATTACTATGGAATTTTCTTTATGAACAATTTAACGTTGACGGACGGCTTGGTGCAGGAACAACCCACCCTAAATAATTGTTTTACGCGAAGTCGCATTTAGTTCAAATTGCGGTAGCGGTACCTACTGTGGAATATACTCACGGTTTTTTTAGGAACTTTTATTCTATTTGTTACTGTAACTGTGTTGTGTATGTAGGTAACTGTAAATTTACCAAATACAAGTATTTATCTTATGTTATGTTATACTTAGCTTCTTCAATTTTGCCTTGAGGATTCCCAAAAAGGTAAAATAGTTATTTATTATACAAGGGGGCAAAGTTGTTGTTTAACTGTCGTGCCAATATTGAGACCTGAGCTAGCGAAAGATTCCAAAATTGAGCCACGAGCGTAGCGAGTGGGTCAAAAACTGGAATCTTGAGCATTGCGAAGGTCTCAAGGCACGAGAGTTGAACAAACTTTGCCGCCAAGTGTAATACAACTTTTTTCCCCTCACTATCGCGAGGAAATATGATTACAAATCTCATCCAAATGTAAATTAACTTAAAGAAACCATTTAAAACTTAATGTCGAAACGTATCGTAGAAAAGAGTTACTTCTGGAAATTAAATATAGCCAATGGCTTACAAAGTCACCCATGAGAACGACCAATTTAACATGTGAGCTCCTATTTCGCATGTTTACTACGGTCATACAGATCCACTTATACTAGGCAGTAGGGGGCTATAGGAATTAGAGCAATATCAAATTACTTTATTCACAAGTGTGTAAAAAGCGTTTTTACCCGCTCGTATTAAACGATAAACGAGCGCTTTACGAGCTAGTGAGGGGAAAAACAATTTGCCTATCTTCCTGTAGTTATCACTCAAATCGCTAATTATTTCTGAACCTAGGGAATAAATGATACAATATACAAACTATACTTTTATATCTACATATACGAGTACATTATACGTACCTACAGAACATGATTTTTTTTGTTATTATGCATACTTACCTACTTTACTAGCTAAATAAATAATGGAATAATAATGTTAAATATCATAAAGCTGGTCTGATGATGGATTCAGAAGGTGGCCACAGGAACATTGAAACGAAGCGACGAAACTATATCAAGTTCGGTTTGTTAGACTAAATCAGTATTAATAAAATGTCTAAAGGAAGTAAAACTGGCGATAAAAGCTTGTAGGTACCATTTTTTTTCATTTGCCTCATATTTATAGGTTGCGTGTGAGAGATCGTTTTTAGGCTTGCACAGAACCCTCACTATGCAAAACAAACTCACACGCACGACAGATAAATAGTGTGAATAAGATAAGTATATCCAGTATAATTTATAAAAAAACAATGGTCAGACAGCAACATCGCGTGAGGACTCTACACCAATTTTAAAATGTCGAAAGTGGATTAAGCAAAGAAAGTGAAATGATGTTTGCTTTGAGCACGTCTTGCGATAGCAAATTGCTCTGTATCGTTTTTTTGGTAGTTAATAGTGTGTATAGGCAGGCAATCAAAACGTTGGGATTAATTGTTACTTACTTCCGAACAATAGCGTGTTCTGCTTGCTCTCAATGTGATAATTGTTATATCGAAATTCGTTATTGTCATTATCTATTGAGGCTTTCACTTCTCTATATTCCGAGACGAGAAATCAAAAATATATCACGGTTAATGATAACGAGTGTAGATCAGATAAGAAATTACGCAAAAAGTCCAGACCAAGAACGCGTAGCGTTTGTAACCTTTTGTATAATTCTTTTAAACAGTGGCTACTGTTTTTACAAAGTTATACTTAAATCGAAAATCGTTAATCGTAGGTGGTACAAGCAGTTCATACAATGTGGAACCTCAATTTATTTTAAGTATTTCATAAAATTTTGTAGTAGTACCTACTTAATGATAATGTATTTAGTAGTTAAATCGATAACTGAGCATTAATGTTTCTGCCAAGGTTCTTTGGTTACCTTAGTTAATATGTTTATAGCAATCTCTCGTGAAATGAATCAGAAATATTGCGTCTCTTTTATCGGATCGGATTCCGATTTTAAATGTTTATGGTTTCTATATGAGAAAAATATAAAGGGAATATATCAATATAAGACTCACCAGCAAACACTTCGAATATGTATACAAAAACGTGGTTAATCGGTTTATGTTTGTCGAATGGGTACCACGAGACCCACACGAAGCCGACCGCGGCGTCCTGGCCCTGCCACACTTGGTACAGGTACACGCAAATTGGGGTTACATTGTAAAATAGCACGCCCCCGACGTTCACTGAAAAATACCCTGCAAAAAAATTTGGATCAAAATATCATTGCTATTTATTTTCATCAATTGTTTATTGAATTAAAATAAGGTTAAATCTGATTTAAAGTATTTATAATTGCGTGATTTTATGTCCGGTCCCTTTAACGCCTATAACCCTATCTGCCACATAGGCTGAACCGTTCACTCATATTTTGTCATAGTGAGAATATGGTTTAGTAATATGAAATGTCCACACGTGCACCAGCATTTTCGTTATAATCGATACCTGCAAGCCTAGCCAAGATGCCATTCTGCAATCGTATACGATAAGCGATAAGTCACGTGACCATAATAAATTAAGGAAATGGTCACATGATTTTTCGTACGAATCTGTCATTGTCATACATATATTACATATCACTTATCGTATACACATCTATATCGCAATATAGAGCACCACATGGATCAGGTATTAATAACTGTAAACTGAAATATTTATTAACACATAAAAAAATAACATTGATGCACCAAACGTAGAGCGAACACGCTCTTCTCTTTAATGGCCCGTGCGTCTTCATCAAGTGGTTCCATTGGCCATATGCCCGACAGTTCGGTTAAATGTTCAGCGAACACGTTCTTTTTAGACCATAAAGCAAACACCTTCGCGATACCTAAAAGTAAACAAGAATTACACTGCAGGCCAAGTAAGAGAATTTGTTAAAAAAATAACTTTTTCGTTAAAGTAAGTTCTTACTTTAACGAAAAAGTTATTTTTTTAAACACCTTCGCGATACCTAAAAGTAAACAAGAATTACACTGCAGGCCAAGTAAGAGAATTTGTTAAAAAAATAACTTTTTCGTTAAAGTAAGTACTACTTATTCCCAGAACAACAATATTAGGAAGGGTAGATATACAATGATTTTTACTGTGTTAGCATTTTTAGGTCACGAAGTGGTAGCAAGGTCAGAGGAAAATTCTGAAAATACCTACATTGTACATATAAGGAAATATTGGTATTGAACCTTTTCTCTTACGCATTTATTTGCGAAAAAAGCGGTTTCGATCTCAAAGAACTCATATAAGTATGTAATAGAAAAAATAGTCACAATGATTAAAAAATATTTCAATTAAAAATAACCGTTCTACATATTTCATAAATACGTAGGCATTTCATTGTAGTAAAATGATTTTCGGTATAGAATCTCTAACGTCTCGCTAAACTCGCACTCGACTTACTTAAAGCGCCGTAGCCAAAAGTATGAAAAAGCGGAACAACGTCTTCGACTCGTGGCGAATTAGATAACGTGAGGCCAATGTAAACGATTTCACTGAAGACGTGATAGACAATGGAGCAAACCGACACCAGGAACATCAGTTTTTGGCATAGAAACTGGGTGGTGCCGGCCGGCCGTTCGAATGAGAGCCCTATGCACCGCATGCAAAACATGCACAGCGTCAACGTAGCGCCTATTTCACGTCTCGCTTCTAGTTTGCTGCTCATGGCTACCGGTTTTTGCTAGCAATGAATAAAATTGCCTCGATCTTCCTTATATACATACGTATCTATTTCAATATTAATGACTTCAGAAGTGTCGACAGTAAGTAGATGTTTAAAGTTGTTTCTCGCGATAGGGTTGATTACCACGCCTCTTTTTGTAAAGTTATCGTATGAATATTTGATCACTAAATATAAGTGATAAAGTTGTACTTACACCAATTAGACTAGAACGTTAGTGCTACAGCTTGTTCATAAAAACCGAATGAATCACATACTTACGGCTTAAAGACATATATTTACATTTGTACATACGTATTATGTCTTATTTATGTTAAATAGTACTAGGCTACTTATCTGTAGCGGTCAAAGCAAATTAACCTAGTGAGGTAACTGTTGACTTTGAGTAGGAATATAACTTATGCCAGTAATTGAGTTACATAGTTTTGATTTTGCATAACGCAGAATGAGACTGCATACCTTGAGGTACTTACTTGGGTGCCTGTTTGCGTGGTTAGATCATGTCTATCAAAGAGTACCGTAATGGGATAAGTCTCATAGTTTTCACGGTGCCGTGATTGAATCGCTGCGCCGACATGCTCCCTATTGTTGCCGTACAACTTGCGCCGACGCAGCTCCGTTGTTTACACGCAATCCCGCTTAATTAATATGTGATAGTTCACTATTATGAGACCGGATTTTCTTTATTACCTAATGTTACTATATTGCATAGCTCGGTAAACTGTAACGGAGGTAATATTCATAAGCTTTTTATTTGCGGGAATCTGGATTGCGACGATCGGTAACGGTTACGACGGAAATCTATATTCTATCTATATTCTGAAACAATTTGGTACACCTGGTTTATTTAGTACGGTACGAGTGTGCAGTACGTACATCTGGTTTTGAACAAGGTGGCAAAAAATAAGTGCTTGTGAGGTTTTGGGACTCACAATTAGGTCCACTAAGAGGTTTTTGGATATTTTAGAGGATTTTTGCTATATTTAGGTACCATCCTCCGTAATGTCAGCCTCCGTAGCCTAGTTGGTAGTGACTCTGCCTACGAAGCTGGAGGTTCCTGGTTCGAATCCCGGCGAGGGCATTATTTGTGTATTTATTTATCACAAATATTTGTTCCTTGGTCATGGCTGTATATGTATTTAAGTATCTATATGTATATATCTATTATTTATATCGTCGCCTAGTACCCACAACACAAGCCTTAATTACTACGGTTTGTGTAATATGTCCCAAAATATTTATTTTATTATTTATTTATCCAACCTGCTAGGTGTAGGTATAACTACTGAGAACGACTACTTCTGACACTTGAACTTGTTTCTAAAAAGATTTCCTAAGGGGCTTATTTTGCTTCCCAAAACCTCACTGGCAGCAGGAATGCACTTAGTTTTTTGCCACCTTGTATGTCGGAAATCCGGAAAAAGAACCGTACAAAACTAGATGTACGGCATACTCGTGCCGTACTAAACCAGATGTACAAAATTGTTTCAGAATATAGATTTCCATGTACAGTTATTATTGTTATAAGCAATGGTCGGCGGGATGAGCTGTTTTCATTCTAATTTGAGGTAAGTCGTCTTAATTTAGTAGGCAAACGGCTCACTCCCGACCATTGTTTATAATATTAAATTGACTACGTCACTAGAGAAACATGTAGGTATTAAGATCACATTTAGATAACGACAAATTGACATTTAATCCAACGAATAGGGACTATTATTAATTGTCGTTATTTCATAAATGATAGCCAGCCTGACACAAATTAGGGTGATTCAAGTTTTTCTCGCTACAAAGCGCTGTTTCGGCAAATTTAGCACGAGGCCCGCGGGCCGTGGCGTGCTTTACAGTTGGCTCCGTTACGCGGCGATTACCGCGCACGCGCGCCGCGCTGCGCCGACGCACTTGTCATCAACATAACTGCGTTACAGCATCAACATTTCTTCCTTGCGTCGCTCACTTTAATTCTTAAACATACCGTTTATTTTTCCATTCGGAACGTTTAATGTGTTTTGCTCTTAAGAATATGAACCCGAGCTTAATAGTACGAGGAAATTATATCTATTTCCAGCTACCAGCAACTAGCGGTATAGCATCTCAGTCTAGTCACTAGTCTTATTATGCAGGTACTGTAAGAATTGTGAGGATAAAACGATATCAATATTTCATTGAAGATTTAGATAGCTTTGCTGTCTATTCATAGAGAGGATCTAGAGCTCAACTTTAATTTATTACCAGTAACCTAGTACTAATTTGCACCGAAATTACTTAGGCAAATGTATGTTAAATTATTGACAATCGTCCTCAAAGAAAAAGTGAAATGTTTTATAAATGTTTGGACGAGTGACCTAGATTCGTTGGTTAACTGACACCTAGAGTGCCAGCGCAAAAACATCTATCGCACAAACACCAAATAAAAGGTGCGAAAGCGAAGTGAATCCAATAGATGGAAGTTTGGCGGAACGCGTCAGGGCAGAGAGATGCGCCGGCGCCGCGCCGCGCGTGTTCGACCGACGGCTGAGTTCTACTCCAATCGACAAAGACTCCCGTCCTTTCCATGCGTTTGCCAACTAATTAAACTACAAATACAAAAATAAATTTCGATCGCAATACATTCCTACTAACATGACTAACACTATGCCCATCTACATGACCGATCCCTTTGAAGGGAATAGCTTAAGAAATTTTCGCTAATTACTTGTACTAGTTCAATCTGTATCTACTTCCTAAATGACTGGACTAGGCAGCGCGTGAGTGACTCAGATCATCTCGTAATGGATTAAGTGCCCCAAACATTAACACAATGACCCACATCATGTACATTAAAGTGACTCGGGAAATTGATTTCGCGTAAAAAACGTGTAGATATGGTACAGCACATGGGCGTTTTCACAAATGCTTGTTGGTGACGTATGTGGAGTTCCACTTTTGAAAATATTTTAAATTATTTTAAAGTGAAGCTTATTTGATAGTCTATTGTTTGAACAACACAAAACTACTAAATATATTAAGATATCTGTATAAGTTCAGTAAATATACTGAAAAATATCTCCTGTTGGATGGGCAGAGGTTCCATTACGTCACTGATTTTGCAATGCATTTAAATAAAAACGGAAGATTTAAAAGTGTTGTACATTTCATTAATCGGTAATAAATAGAACAAGCTTTGAAAAAAAAAACAAAATACTTAAAAATGATTACAGAACAATACAGTTTTATCAAAAATCTTTCCTTAACACTACTTTTCAGTACTTTTGACTCTAATTTTTGTCCACAGCTTCACAATCTTCTAATATTTATAAACAAATATTTAACAAACTTCAACAGTTATTAAGTAGAATATCTTTAAATAAGTTAACATCCTAATATCCTTTGAAAGTTTTACAATATCTAAGGAAATAAATCACAGTCCTAATAGGACATTTTAGGCCAGTGGCGTTAACTAGAACACAAAGTGGCGTTTAGGATTGTAAGGCAATGTTCACATTGCAAGGATTATTGCACCTTATTTCTATTAACACGGTGAGGTACATTATCATGAGAGATGAGAATTAAGATAAATTTCTGAATAAAATAAAAAAACAATTCGCACTAGTTTTTTTTTTTACGTACTAAATTTTACTATCTATTTCCACTTCAATTCTACCCATCCTCGTTATGAAATAAGCCTTAGAATTCCATTACGCTACTTTTTTGTTCAATTCACGCTATAGTGGTGTAATGGAGGTAACGTATTCACGACAGCACAACA
>JALPQI010014764.1:0-33851 GCA_025490895.1 Thaumatotibia leucotreta
ATGGGAAATGATTATGAATATTTATATAGATACTCGAATAATTGCTAAAATATGGCTCACACTACAACTAACAGGGTTGAAGTAAAGTTAAGTATTTATTTGCAAAGAACAAGTGGCTACAGAGTAGAGTAATTGTAATGTGTAAAGATCAGGTACTAGCATGCATAAATATATGTTTTATAGAAAATACAACGTGACTCAATCACGAAAATATGAGGATTGGTAAAGGATCGAATTCATATTAGTTACGTAGTTAGTTATTGGTCATTCAATAAATTACCGGAACATTTCAAAAGAGAATCAAGATTGACAGTGTTTCGTGTTCAACTAAAAGAACTATTATTAAGCAAGACAGTGTATACTATAAGTGAATTTTATGAAATGTTAGTGTGAAAATGATGGCATGTAATTATTTTTTTCAAATTCTTGACTAGTTACACTTGTTAGTAGTGCAGATATTATGTACACAATGTATATTTTGAATGTGACTATTGACTTGTGTGATGAATAAATGATTATCTATCTATCTATCTATCTATCTATCTAAAATGCCATCGTGTCGTTATACTTAAATATCAGAGGCATCACAATATGCTTTGCCTCGCATTTGGCAAATACAACTCTCTGCAGGAATTTGTACATATTTATATACTTACAGTTGCCTGTTTCCCGAACAACTCTTCTTTGCTGTAAACAGGCCCCCAAATGCACACAGGCTGTACGAAGGCTGTATATTTGAACTTGTGCACCTTAATGATGGCCAGATCCGACGTAGCCGTAGTATCCGTGTAGCCTGGGTGAAGCACTATATCTTGACCCTATAAATTAAATAAATAAACATTTGGGGACGATACAAATGAACCCGAACTCTACCTGATGAAAGCTTAATTTGATTGGTACTATCAGTGTCAAAGATATAACGACGTTTCACGTGCCAAAAACATTAACACAACTTCACTGCCTTGACATTACAAGGTTCTGTAAAGATATTTTTGGCACCTGAACTGTATGATATCTTCGACGTCGACTGTACTAATACAGGGTGGACCATAAGTTATTTTACATTTCAAACCAAATCAAAATGAAAACTAATTACACCAGATGAAAACCGTTTATTAATTATGAAAACACATAAACAGGGAATTTATTTTTTAAAAATTACATCATCCATATGTGTTCCTTCATTATTTTGGCATTGATGTAACCTGGAGCGAAAATTTCAGTAATCAGTGACGGCCTGACAAGTGTTCCGAGAAATGTTTTGCATTTCCTCGCGAATACGTTGCTTCAATTCCTCAACAGACACTGGGTTGGTCTCAAAAACTTTACTTTTAAGGTACCCCCAAAGAAAAAAATCCATTGGGGACAGGTCCGGGCTGCGAGGAGGCCAGTTAATGTCACCTCTTTTGGATATCACTTTTTGGCCGAAAATTTCTCGAACTGCACTCAATGAGTTATTGGAGGTGTGACATGTTGCGCCGTCTTGCTGAAACCACCATTAAATTTATGATTAAAACCATCAAAATCCTGTAGGGAAGGAGCAAAAAAGTTTTGTAACATGACAATATACCGCTCTGTATTCACTGTAACAGTGCGTCCTCTTTGGTCTTCAAAGAAGTAGGGTCCAATAATGCCTCTTGCTGACATAGCTGCCCATACAGTAACCTTGGGTGAATGCAGGGGTTTTTGATGCTTCAATTTTGGATTGTTGTCACTCCAATACCTGCAATTTTATCTGTTGACATCCCCGTTAAGGTGGAAGTGTGCCTCGTCTGAGAAAAAAATGTTTTAAAGCTGGTAAACCTCTCTAGCATTTCGTTGGCAAACTGCAGCCTGGTACCGTGATCTTGAGGCATTAATGCCTGTACCATTTGGATTTTGTACGGATGAAAACGTAAATCTTTATGAAGAATGCGGTTTAAAGACGTTCTGGGCACATTTAAGACGCTAGACCGCTTTCGAGTAGAGCGTCTGGGTTGTTCACGAACAGACGCTCTTACACGTTCCACATTTTCGGGATCTCTTGATGTCCTAGGTCGGCCGGATCGTGGTTGTTGTAACGTTGAACCTGTCTTTTCGAATTTCTTAACCCAACTTTTAATCAATTGAATCGATGGAGCTTCATTTTTATGCCGTATATTGTAATGATTGCATTATTTTCGTTGCGATATAGTCAAAGAATCGTTATTTTTGTAATACTCGCGTACGCAGAACGCACGTTGTGCTCCGGTGAAGGACGCCATGGCACTAAACTCCCATTGGCCGCTCTTTCATTTCGTAACCCCGCCGCCCTACCCCGCCGCCGCTACCCGACGCAGCTACCGATTCAAAAGTTAACGGACTTTTGGTCCACCCTGTAGATGATCCTTTGTTACTGAAATAGTAATGAAACTCAAAAAAATATACTAAACAATGGGTGTGATAATAAAATACCGTAAAGTCGGGTTGCATAAGTCCTAGGGAGTAACATTGCCCACCCAAAAAATCCATCTTGTCGAATTAATAATTGAATTAAAACAAAATCATTTGCTTGTAAATAAAACAATATATTTTCACAAAACTACTCTAAAATGGTCTAAATCATTTCTCAAAATCAGGGATGACTTTTTATCATTTTTATAACAGAAATCTCGGCGCGGCGCGCACCGCTGCCCGCCTGCGTGCGGGCGCCGCGCTAGTGCGACGTAATGCTGTATGAAAATTCTTGATTGCCCTTGGGCAATCAAGAATTTTCATTGCAGTACTGCAATGAAAGTCTAGCAAAGAAGTCATATAAATCAAGAGTTATACGACCTTTAGCCATATAAGAGTTTTATAGTCGTTTTTAGTTAACCTGTTAGTCAAATAAACGTTATAAATCTGATAGTTTAGTCGTCCTACCAAATAGTCTAATTACTATGGTAAATAAACGTTTTTGCGACTTAATTATACAACAATCATGTAGAGGTTTTAAAGAAAACGTTTACTTAATGATGTTCAAAGTTGTATAAACGTTTTCGTCTTATAAAGGGTTTAGAAAAAACAGAACCGTCGTAATAAGGTCATTTTTACAACGTCTACATAATTTTATTGTTGTATAAGTGATATCATAAAACCTTATCTCGACAGTTATATAGCGGTATTGAAGGTAACTTCAATATGACAAAAAGATATCAGCGGGACTGTTATCTACCCTTTATTCAACTGTTGGTTATATTAACGTCAAACTAAAACTTTGAAAAACCTTTAGTTGTTGCCGAACTCGTTATATTCCTTTTATTGGACTATATGTTTTTAAATTGATTTTAAGTTACGGTTATAAAACATCATGCAATTTATAGTCGATTTGAAATTAATATTATAAAACATTAGTCGCCATTTCGTGAGCATCACAGTACTATTTAAAAGAAAAAAACCATGGACGTTACATCGTGGAAACGGTACAAACGAAGTGGCGGACTAGTAATGGCGGCTTAGTAATGGCGGACAATTTGTAGTCGTTATAAAAACCTTTACTTAAGATAAAGTTATATTGTAGTCGTATAAGTATAAATCCATGACTTGTTCCAAAATGGCTAACCTTAACTATAATAAAATATGAAGAAATATTGTTATAAATTATAATTATTTCACATATATTAAGAGCGCGACAGCAAAAAACTGTATATCATCATAAACTTTAACGGTAAAGTGACCTTCCCATACGAATTCAGCTCACGCCAAATGTGCAAATGCTCAATATAAAGAACAATAATTTCTATTACAAATCTTATAAAATTACCTTGTATTATTTTTCCGTACACTTTTTTGTCACACACACCAAGTTTTGCGCGTATCTAAAATAAATGTCAGGAGCAGTTTTATAAATAAAACTTAAAAACATTTATGTAACTTAAAAGTCTGATAAGCAATGAGTAAGGGTTATACTAAACCTTCTATAAAACAAAATGGTCAGTAATAAAACATTTATTTGATATTTAGGTCGCGTGAAGGTTTTTGTTGTACTCTTTATACAACTTTTTGGTCATTCCTTAATCGTTACAATACCTTTAAGAAACGATTTAAGTCGCCATGCAAACCTTTATTTAACGTTTATCTCACCAATAAGTCGTATAATTTGCGCCACTTTCGCCTTTTATAACCGTTTACCTTACGTTTATATGACCAACCAAATTAGACTAGAAGTTATATGCAAAACGTTGTCTCAACTTCTATATGACTATATTTTGCTAGTTGGGGTGACGCATCTGCAGCGCACATTGGCGCACTTACCGAACAGGTGTGATGAAAAATAGTATAACGTACAAAGGAGTCTCGTTTCGAAAAATCTACGGCGGACACTTCATCATCATCATCATCATCATCAGCCAATTGACGTCCACTGCTGGACATGGGCCTCCCCCAGAGAGTTCAAAATAATTCGCTTTAGATCACCGAACAATACTCACTTGCAGAGTTTGTCTGCCTATTTGGTTGTAGTCTGTGTGGTTGCTCACCCCGGCAACAATGGTTATCCATCGTGCCTTGAGCAAAACACCACCTTTGCTTACACAGTGTCCAGCTAAAATAAAAAAAACAGGTCAGATTTGTCAGTGGGCCTATGTCGGCACATGTAATTTTCGCACTATCGTAACTTCATTAGAAAGTGTTAGCCGTCTTATTCACGACGATAGTGGATAAAAACCCGACCAACATACTCGTATAGATATACCTGTGGGTCTATGTTTCCAGAAGATACATTATTCTCCTGCCCTACATGTGTCCTACTCAAAGGACATAAGTCTCAATATATTTTTTAACTTTATGTCATTGTCAATTAGACAAATTTCTAAATTGATTTGGAAAATTTTGACGTAATGTTGGCAGGAGGTTATATCCCTTAACCCTTAACTGTAACGTTACGTTAACGTTAACGTACCTATGCCTTCTTATGCATATACGAGACTCTTAAGACGTTTAGGTAAATGTATACATTAAAATTTACCTGTCAAAACAGCAGTGCTAGATATAATACTGCCACCGCACTCGTATTTTGCGATGTCACTGTCCGAATTTTTCTTAAATAAAGCCACATGCCACGGCCAATCACCGGCCAAAGCCTCCGTCCTGACTGAGATCAATTCTGCGTGCTCGAGTGACCTTCTGCCGCATACATGCTTGTAACTCTCTTGGAGATTCGTTGTACGGTTTAGGGATTCAATAGTTTGTGCAGCCTGGAAAACAAAACCAAAAATATTAGAAGTTATAGAATGAACAAAAAAAACTGGTACAACTTGCAACTCAACCTAGCCATAAAACTTAGCAAAGCTTATATGAATTACTATGGACAAAGTTGACGATATCCTCGCTTGTACAGATTAATAAAAACATACATAGAAATGCCCTTACCAGGGTTTGAACCCGGGATCTCTAGCTTAGTAGGGTCACATTAACTAGGCCTCGAAGGCTGTTCATATGGTTCTTAAAATAAGTGTTAGTTTTTAACCGACTTCAAAAAGGAGGAGGTTTACAATTCGACGAAATCTTTTTTTTTTTTTATGTATGTTCCCCGATTGCTCGAAGACGCGTGGACCGATTTAGAAAATTCTTTTTTTGTTTGAAAGGGTATACCTTCTAGTTGGTCCCATTGTCGTCGGGTCCAGATCTGATGATGGGATCCTGGAGAAATCGAGGGAACTCTTCAAATGTTATAGGCACACATGACATTTTTTATTTATTTTCGAAAGCCAATCAAGTATTTGCGTCTAGTAATGAACGTTTTAAGTCGGTGAGCTGATGATGGAAGGTACAACTCCTTAACGATTAGGAGTTAGTGGATAATTCATTAAATATAACATATTACATGTATTTTGGAAGCTATTCAAGTATTTGCCTTTAGGTGGTCATAGGCTCATGTTGGTGAACTGATGATGGAAGGTACAACTCCTTAGCGATTAGGAGTTGGGCAATAATTCTTTAAATACAACATATTTCATGTTTTTTAAAGCTATTCGAGTATTTGCCTTTAGGTGGTCATAGGCTCATGTTGGTGAGCTGATGATGGAAGGTACAACTCCTTAACGATTAGGATTTGGAGGATAATTCTCACTAAGCGGAATACTAACTCGAGTCATTAAAAGCCCCCCGCCTACGCTCCCCGCTTTCTAACACTCTCGTTGGTAATACCGTACTTACCTCCCTAGATGCACAATGTACTATTACTGAACCTATTTTACTATACTAAAAAGCAAAAAATAAAATATTTTAAAAATAAAAATTAAACCGCCTTCAAAAATACGCTGGGACTAAAAAGTGCAAAATAATTTTGGTTCCTACCGCTTAGGATTTCCTACCCAAAACTTTAAACCTTTTACCCTATTCATTGAAATAAAATATGATTCCTAGGTACCCGACTGATCTCATTGAAGTCGGTGCCAAGACACAGAACAACAACAACTAAATAATATTACGTATACACTTCATAATATTAATAATATTTTGATTTAATTTATAATATTTTGAAGGGTATTTCTTAACCCTAAAATAATAACTAGGTAGTAGGTAACCCTAAAATATGAGTGTGATGTAACCTGTGGACGTATTTGTCTTGGCAACGACTTCAAAGAGATCAGTGGGGTACCTAGGAATCATATTTTATTTCAATGAATAGGGTAAAAGGTTTAAAGTTTTGGGTAGGAAATCCTAAGCGGTAGGAACCAAAATTATTTTGCACTTTTTAGTCCCAGCGTATTTTTGAAGGCGGTTTAATTTTATATTTACAAGTATATGGCTTGGTTGAAAAAAATAAATGAAATAGCAAGTCATTTAGATAATTAAATATAGTTTCACGTGACGTCCCAGCATGCAACAGTTTTCGTATGAGAAAATAATATAACGAAATTTTAACACGATACAGAAACTTATAAATATAACTATTCCAGTTATTTAGGTCATCAAAGTTGAAGTCAAGCAAATGGGAGTTAGTTAGGTGCTTTTTTAAAGGTTTATTGACAAACATAAGCTAAAGTTTATTAGATGTTCTGTGGAATATACGACTAAATACGCGTGAGTTTAAGAGTTTAATTATATTTATAACAAATAAAATCAAGGAAAAACGTGTTTTCCAACGCCTTGTCTAAGTTATCATGATATGATGGTTCACAACGTATAAAAGTGATAGGCGTCTTCTTTGCTTAATCTAAATTTGTTTATCGAATACAAAACTTATCTATTCTAATGAAGTAGTAACCTATGAATTGAACAACTGTACTCATAGGTAATTGATTAAGAATATAAATTTAGGGCATTACTAGCGATTTTACTGTACGATTTTCGTTATTATTATACAACCGTCTATGACGGAAGACACGGAAGTTTCTCCAATTTTATTTATCACAAACAAACGCTTCTATTCAAAGAACTTCATACAGATAAGAAGTGTCTTATGGAAAAATTCAATGACTTTTCCAATTTAAACAAAATGCCATAAAAAACAAATGACGACAGGATTTTCCTTGTTTTCCTTCTCTTTTGGGGTCGAGTCTCCATCAAACCTACTTTTCAACCGATCCAAGATTTCAAAAGAAGAAGTTTCATAATTCGACTGTTTTTTTTATCATTGTTGGTGTTCGTTGTTTTCAATGTAAGTAGGTATTGTATAGTACCTTTATTTCCTCATCACAGAGCGTAGCACCGTTTAGCTTGAAGGTGTTTACAGTTGGTACTTCGGTGCTGTTGTCTGCCAACCGTATGTAGAAGAAATATTGTTTGGGCAGCACTCCAGTGGGCCGGAGGATGAAACGGTGCCAATCATCTCGCACTGACATGGTGGAATTTTGGGAGCTCTGCAAAAATGTCACCAAAAAAAACTGTAAAACATGGAAATTACCTGTTCCAAATTTTCCATGGGATATCGCTATTAAATTGTATACGGGTTCATAATTTGATGAAGTTTATTATGAAGGCAAACAAGATTACAATGTCTATATCGGTGCAAAATATTACGAGATAACTACTCACCCCATACAACTCGACTTGTCGTTGAAATTCAATGTCCATTTCTGCCTCAGTCACATGAGGATACAACTCAAAATACACAACACCTCGCCACACGGCCGCCGCAACTTTGTCAAACTGCAGGACCCCCAAACCGCAAGGATCGTACCTTGTCAACACTGAGCCCTCTATAGCCATAGACTCTACCTCTAACAACGACAGTGCCACACATAGAAATATTTTAAAAATCATTTTTGTGACTTATTTTTTCTTACACTACGATTGTGACGTTTTTGTTCGAACACTAAGGCACATTTAAAATCAGTGGACGTTATCAAACCGGACTATACAGCGTGTCCTAATTTCACTAAAGCGGACGACGTCGCACTTGTCTTAAGAACAATTGTGGTCAAATGAATGAAACGCGCTCTTTTAAGTGAAAGTTTTCAGTGACTCATATAGCAGAGCGTCGCAAAAATTTTCTTTGTTATCTATTTGTAGGATTTTTATTAGGTCAGTTTTAACATAAATTAGTCATGATGACGAATAATTTCATAGGTGGATTATGTGTGCTCGGTCTGGTTCAAGTAGTTACCCCACTGACCCAAACATTTGTTATACAATCTGCAGACGCGGTGTGAACAGGTGTATGGCAAATTAGCAGGGCATGAGTGCTTTTTATATAAAGCAGATATTTGTTTTACTCTCATTTTCTATTGAAATGAATTTTATTTTGTTAGTCACCGTGAAAATATTTATTTATTTGTATCTGCAACATTCTGTATCTGTTTGAATTAGTGAAAAGGGAATGGTACATAAAGTTAACTGCCAATACATAAAAAATATATATAATATTTGTTTGTTAAAAATAATATTTAATTGTATTTTTATGTTTCCGATTCCAAGACGGCAAAATTAGAAATACAATAAAAAAAATCTATCGTACTGTATCAATGAGCATGATATCGAGCTCTTGGAATAATAAGATCCTATCTTAATACAGATATTGCTTATTTATGTCTTTCTTCTACAGATACATTGTTATGTCTGTGTTGTCAGTGCAATGTACCTACAGATGACCGTTGTTCTTGACCCTAAGCTTCTTTGAATTTGCGTTATCATTGCCGGTTGTTTCGTATTTGCCCCTTTATCGAACAATAACATTTTTATACCAAGAATAACATATAAATGTTATATTTCTAGGTGTTATGATATGGGCCATGACACATTTTTTATTTGTCAGTATTTTATTAAATTTACTGTCCATTTTTCTTGTTTAAAGAACAGTTTTTATTTTATAAGTATTTTAATACGATCACAGTTTAAGTTTTTTACCTAACATGGTCATTTACATTATTAGTATTACTTAAAACAGGATATTTACCAGTTACTTCGTGGAGTTGAAATTTGCAACAGTGCCAAAAAATCATCGAACATTCGAAAATCAACCTAAGCCTAGATCGTGGTAAAACCTGACACCTTTTATAATTTGACCCAAATTGTATGAAAGATAATTTGAAGCTTAAAATTGTAATCAATTTGGTTATGGCTGGCAAGTGTTCGACACTCCCCACAGCCGAAACCGCTCCGCAAACAAAATGCAATCCAATCCAATCTAACTTCTATTCAATCCAAGCAATTCATTTGCAACAATATAGGGTTACACTAACTGTAGGTTCATGCAAATAGATGTTTTGTGACTTCACACGCTTTTAGCTTTATTACTGCCTTATTTATGCGCTTTTCCTGGCGGTTGGTCGTAATTCTCGTGCAAACGCCGGGAAATGCTTTTTAGCAAGTCTTAACGGCTAAGGAATGTTTATTGCTCGGTAAAGTAAGGCAATATCGCATTTGCTAAATAGTTGGGAGGATTAAAGTAGATTTTTTGATTTGATGAAGAAGTGCTGTCGTACGGTGAAATATAAATTTTTGCAATATGTTT
Organism: Thaumatotibia leucotreta; assembly: GCA_025490895.1. NCBI lineage: Eukaryota > Metazoa > Arthropoda > Insecta > Lepidoptera > Tortricidae > Thaumatotibia > Thaumatotibia leucotreta. Next base: position 9,896 of record JALPQI010014764.1, read on the forward strand.
TAAGTGAAATATAATTTTTATTCACTAACTTTGGGCGTCCAACCTTCGTGCGTCATTCACTCGTCAATAAGAGAAGAGTCAATTTCTCTTTTGCTTTCTTGGTCTGTACCGTAAAACGTAAAAGAGAAAACCACTCTAAACTAACAGGTAATATGAGCGCCTGCAACTTCAAACTGGAAGAAAAACGTGGGTGACGCCCATTTTTCCCATCACCACCACTATCATCATCACTGTCATCGTCAACCATTGAGACTTCTCTATTGACCATTTTCGTCCAACGCATAAATGACCGGCCAGGCTGACAGCAGCACCTTGTGCCTTTCATTTTGCCTCGCACTGCTATAAGTCACCACAGAGTAAAAAAATCGTGACTCGTGACGTGACGTTTATCGTGATCGGAACTATGGGTGCAAAACTTTAGCCAAGAAAATTACAAATGTAATTGAAAATCAGCATTTGATTTTATTTCCTACCTCGGAATCTTGAACTTACAATGTTTGAGTGAGTATATTTCTTTCATGTCCCTTGACAAGTTTTGTTAAAGTTTTGCACCCAAAGTTACGATCACTATATCACAATATTATAAACGCCAACGCTTTTGTCTGTGTGAAAGCTAAAGTCAACCCATATTTCGATAATTATAATTACTGAAAGCTCATGGTAATAAGGGCACGACAGGCCGAACCGAGTTCAAAGCATACCAACCGCGCCGAATCGAGGTTTAAATTAACGCCATACTTTTAAGGATTACAAATATGCACAAAATTTCCCTTTCACAAAGCTTTGCCTGTGCACGCATACTTTGGGGGACGAAAAATATTGAACAAAATGTGGTTTTGGTACATTCAGGGTACCTATAGTTGCGCCAGCCATCTAGTGGTCAAAATGACTATGAAAATACGTCATTACAACGTCTTAACGTTTTTAATAACGAAAAGGATTTTTTGCGGAGAAATAACTTGCTGTATTTATTTGGCATTCGAAAATTTTTAAACCTCTTTCAACAAAATAATTGCCAAATACGTCTTATTTATTTGTACCCTGATTTTGAAATCCCCAGTGAAATACTTGGTAGTTACATTACAAGTGTTACAACTATGACCATCCTTTTCTGAAGTCGAAAGAATGAAAAGAACATAAGGCAAGCTTAGATAATTAATGTGTCACTGTGCATTGAAAAATAAGCTATAAACTTCCCGTCGTTATCTCTCATAGTTAAAGGCATCCTAGCACTGGCTAGTTGGTAAATTAACCTTTTTTTGATTCCAATAATTTATAAATTGTTGTAAATTTATAATCAAACTGCATTCTAGTTTCTAAGAATAGGCATAACTATGCACATTATAGGCAATCAAAGCAAATCGCACTACGAGCCATAATCGTAGAAGCTAAGTGCCATTCACTTCTAGTGGATCACTAGTGCGCTGCCAGACACATCATTCTCATCCCAAGCATAACTTGACCCCCAGGGGTCCTACTTCGGAATCCGCAAATTTCAGGGATCTTTCTCTGTCACCCTAATGACGCTTTAGTTGGAGTGACAGAGACAAATCCCCGAAAACGAATTTCGGTGTTCGCGTTAGATAGGTTTTTAAGACTACAACGTGCCCGTGACCATCGTGTGGGTTACATAATTTAACCCAGCTTTCTTGACGTCAAACAATAAATCTAAGGACTTAGTGTAATTTTCATGTTTTTTATTTTTATTTTGAGTCGTAGGTTGTTTCGCCTAGTGATTTTTTTTTATTTCTTTAGTATCAGTCAGTAGAACACATTGTGGTATTTAAATCCAAATAGCGCTTTTAGACGAGTTCCGATGAAAAAAAAATTATTTAGTTTTTTATAATTAATTATCTTACAAACAAAATTCAGGAAATTTTACGTGACATTATAAGCACTGTATGAGAATTTCTCAAAAAATTTGTACATTTGGATCATGTCTTCGTCATTAATACAATATGGTAGGCTGGCAGAGTCAATAATGCTGAGCAAGATCCACAACATTAAATTTCTCAAAATGTCCCAAAAAGTGTATACTGTAAGTATTTCTTTTTTTTATGGCAAAACTTTTTGATAAAGGGCGAATAGGGCTCAGAATAGGTTCGCTCGCCCACATAACTATGTTGACAGCTGTATGAAAATTTACTTCTTCCCCTAGTAATAGGTTCCGAAGAATCCGAAATCTTTATAGACGTGACTGTACATCATTAAAATATTTCCATATCATTAAAGACACCTTGTATATCATCAAAGACACCTAGTACCTTGAGATCACGCTTCTACTGGTACGATTATGGCAATGCGTGTGTAGTGAGTGAAATACTCAAGTGCTAAATCAAGGATTATCCTCAACACGAGGCAATTAGAGGAGACAATTAATGTCCACCTCATTAGAAGACAATCGCGTTATAAGTACGTATGGTCACCATGGCGTTAAGACGAGGGAATAAAATATTTCATGACGCTAATGAATTTCTCCTATTTAACATGGAAAGAGGATAATTGCGGTTTGACGATAAAAATGTTTGCTGATTCGGTACGCAATTTACGCATTGAATTTGCCCCTATTATCAGCCGAAAGACGTCCACTGCTGAACATAGGCCTCCCCCAAAGATTGCCATAATGACCGGTCCTGCGCCACCCGCATCCAGCGGACTCCTGCGACTTTCACCAGGTCATCAGTCCACCTTGTGGGGGGCCTACCCACGCTGCGCCTTCCGGTGTTGCCAATTAATAATTATGTATTCTGTAGCACTAGTTTACAAGACTTTTAGTTTAACTGTCTTCTGACATGAAACATTTGTTTCATATACCTTTTAATTTACTTTTTATTGACATTTGGAGATTCTTTACACCTCCAAATCATTATTATTATTATTTATTAACTGACATTGGGGACACTTTACATCTCCAAAATTATGTATTATTGACATTAGAGAATATACATCTCTAGTTTAATTTAATATTAGAGTTTATTTTACTGTGATGTCATATTTAAATAGGTATTGGCTGTTGTCTTTTAAATAATAAGAATAGTTGCTTTGTGATTGTCACTAAATTGTTAATTTTCTATTTTATTATTATTGTTAAAATCATGACGATTAGAGACCTTTTACATCTCTAAATCTTAATATCTCTTTATTCTGACAACTAGAGGACCTTTACATCTCTAGTAGTATAGATATAGATACTTAATAATGTTGCGAACTTGTACAATAATAATTCTTTTTTTGTTTAATATTATGATCCTTTATTTATTTCTGTCTTTATAAAAATGTCTATAATATTTTTTTTTTATGTAATACATTCTTTAATGCATGTTATTTTAATAAGATGTATTATTATACTGTTTTGAAAAAATAAGTCCACCTGAGTTTCTTACTGGTTCTTCTCAGGAACGGCGTAGGGTTTGAACCAGTAGTAGATTTTTTTTCTCTCATGTCAGACGATTCGAAAGTGCTTATTAATAAGCTTACTTGAATAAAGAATAGTTTGAATTTTTGACTTTTTTTGATTGCCCAATTATCTATAATTCCATAATTTTTCATATTTTTATTTACAAACTCGGTGAATGGTGTTTTCTTAATGTGGATTACAATGTAATAACCCTTCTATAAATACACTGGCCAATTTAATTTGCATGGACTTATTTTTAACTTCAATATATGGAGCCGTTTAATCACAGACGTAAATACAACAATAATCACATATTAATGATCTTAATGGTTTTGGCTTTTGGTTTTGAATGTATATTCTTGTTAGCTTGCCATAAACACTTTCAGTAATGAAAGCAGCAGAATTCAACATTTTTAACAAATAAACGAAAAATATTCTAAAACTGTTGGAAGGGATTAAAAGGACACTAAACCCGATAAAACCCAGAGACAGTCTCAACGCAAGCACTTTTATTAATGAGCAACTATTCCAAAGCACATAAGTAAAAGGCAACCGAGCGAAAAAATGTACCAAAAGGGGCATGAAATAAAAATATTCGTGTCGATAGGCTAGAACATACGGGGTGCGAATCGGAGCGTGATCGACCACTTTGCATATCCTCAGCTGACAAGCAAAACTAACTACATATAAAACCGACCAAGAGCATATCGGGCCAAGCTCAGTGTAGGGTTCTTCAAAAACAGCGGGGCCGATTATGTTTAAAATATTATTTTCATATTTTTTGGATCCACGGATTAAGAGAGTTGGCCAAATTTTTTTTATTCTGGAGCGGTTATCCCCGAACATATTGTGTTTAGAAAAAACCTTTCTTTTAAGACCCTTATTCTATTTAACCCTTAAACAGGCCTGGCGATTTTTTTACTTTCTTATCCTGATTTCGGTAGATAATAGCGTCAATAAAATACTAATTTCTTGTTTTTTTTTTAGAAACAGTATTTCAAAAAAAAAAACCCGGTGGTCAATATACACCCTGTGCTCGTCACCAGGAGGCCTAGGTGTTCCGCATGTGGCCACTGCCCTGCTGGCGATACATTGAAGTTTTAAGGGGTAGTTGTTATGTAATTATGGACACAATAAGACCACAATAAAAGTAAGAAAAAAGGATATTTATTTTTATATTCAAACACCATTTAGCAAAATCCGCTTCAAAACTAACTTATAATTATATACTTACAGTAAGTCTTGAGATGTTTAGTGGGTGGACCTACATAGTGTACAGTATTGAACTTACCCTTAAATTTCACATAAATGCCCAGCCGGGCAGTGGTCACATACAAACCACTTGTACCAAACCGAAACGGGCAGAGGTCATATAGGGCCCACAAACTTTAAGAGCAAAAATTTTAAGTAAAAAACTTTTACTGTGACCATTTATGACATACTACACTTACATTACCTTATATACTACCAAAATAAATCAACACATAGCACTTACCGTAATTTTTTTCGACACAATAATAGTATTTATCTGGAGCAACACACAAAATCTGCCACTTTTTCGGTTTTTGAATTTGACAACTAAAACGTCAAAGAAATTTGTTCTGACACATCGATTTTGGGTGCGTTCAGAAATCTATCAGTTTATAGACTATACGTCAATTACATTTACTGGCCGCTACAAGCGTTTTGCTCGCCAGAAAAAAATCTTTTGCTAAGTGGTCGCTATGAAATCACAACCTGGTTAAGGGTTAAAAGACTATTAAAACGATACCCCGCACTATACGACTACAGCAAAATAAAAAAAATATGCCGACTTTACGAGTAGGGGAGGTATCTGAATTATGTTTTCATTATATTTTATTCTACCACTTTGCCGGCGTAATTAATATGTATACTTGTACCACATTGCAGATTTCTAGTACTTACCTTCTAATTTTTACTGAGCTATGCTGCGGACAGACAGACGGCCATGGCGAAACTATAAGGGCTCCTTGTTTACTACGGAACCATAAAAACGGTGACTGCTCTTAGCAACCTCGTATGTCAGTATTGAATCGGAACTGAGCTTTATTTCAAGTAGATATTTGTGAATTTTGTTGCCATATATCGTGGTAGTGACACAGCACCACTACTGGGTAGGGTTATAGCAATGACGTGTTTTATATATGCATTGCCATATGCCCTTGAATGGCCAGAACTTGACAGTTGTTTTATTCACTATGATAGACTATAAATGGATCGAATGCAATTTGTTTTTACATAGTTATAGCCAAAACAAAAATCACAAACGTGTCAATTGATTTACGACAGTTAGTCATATAAACTATAATATGGTAACCTCTGTCCAACAACCTTTAGCAGTAGAAAAAGCCGGCAAATAAAAAAATGCCCACTTGCCAACTCATGGTAGGACTACTGGGGCCTATTTCTCGAAATCTTGTAGGTAACTTGTAATACAAGCGGAAGTCCTTATCTTATTAATAGTGTTAAAAAGACTTCCACTTGTAATACAAGTTACAAACTTTTAGAAACTGCTTAGGCAAGTTGCCTAACAATTAATCGTCTATCGTAAACGAAAGGCAGCTAACTGTCGCACTAATATGAAAGAGTGACAAAGAGGGAAAATTACGATACGCTACTAAGCGTTAGCGATTGGCAACTTGGCTAAGCATCCAGTTCTTCCTATCATACATATGTCAGACGATGACTACAATCACGCACGCCACAAAGTAGTGCTATCAAATCAAATCAAATGAAATACATTTATTTGCAAAAATACAGTGATAAAGGATGTTACAATTCATGTCACGTGTAGCATGTATTTTGCTTGTAAGCAAGCGTGCAAATATTTTGACAATTCTAAATAAATAGCAATATAATAAAAAATAATAATAATCCGTAGTTATCATTATGTAACTCAAGATGCTCTGGTTAATGGTTATAATTCTTAATGCACATATTGAATACATTTTTATCGTATATAGCCTTTTTACTAATGGGTTTGTTCACACGGAGCATGGTTTTTGAGCGTTTTTGTCTTTGAAAAATTTCTTCGTTCTTATCTTAGTGTAAAAAATGCAGCATTTTACCCCACAAAAATGCATTTTTTTTATATATAGGCATGGCAATGGAAGTATGTGTAACTTTTGAAACAGCTATGCCGCTAGACTCCGTGTGTTTTAGGCCCTCCCAGTAGAATCTGTTTCACAAAGTGCCTGTTGCTCGCGCCGTATATTTCTTTAACACTATGCCTCTCAAAGAGCGCAGTGGAGCGAGTAATGTTCTGTACGGGATACGTGCTCGTGTGGCATTAGTTTTCTTTTTATATCATTACTATCATTAGGATTGTCTTCGTTTTTGTCTGTTTCATATTTAGTTCATGAGAGAGCGAGATACACGATTCACCTTCCTTTTTTTAATACCTTTTTTAATTCTATTTCATATATAATTAAATTTTAATCAACTTACAAAGTAACGTAACAATAATAACACTAAAGAAAACAAAACTTAAAAACTATTAAAATTATACCTGTTTACGTGTCTGTTTAAAAAATATCTATAATATTTAATATTGTTTTAGTACAAACGAATTTTATTATATTTTTTGGCATTTTATTATCACTGTTCCTTAATATTTATACTATTTATAGTAAATTGTATATATTTTTATTACATCATTTATGTAATGGTTTGTGATAACTTATAATACGGGGCATAATAGTTTCATAGCAATGTACTCCATGGAAGACTGTGACACCTGGGGCCTATTTCTCGAAAACTTGTAACTTGTAACACAAGCGGAAGTCCTTATCTTATCAATGATGTTAAGAAGACACTTCCACTTGTATTACAAGTTACAAGCTTTTGAGAAACGGGCCTCTGAAGTTTTAGCACATAATTGGTGCGACAGTAGGAGGTATGCCGCCGTGATAGAATTGCCGTCTTTTACAGACCTTAGTAACCATGTTCATAAAAGAGGCACGAATAGTCTATGTCGTCGAGAAATACGATCATCAATCACATCATACGTATGCTTATTTGTTACAGACACGTATTGGTATAAATGTTTTGATAAGAAAAAAAAATACTTTTCTTAACTAAGTTTGATTCATACGTGTTTCAAAAAGGCTAGTAGGTAATTTAAATAAATCGATAAATTAATCTAACGTGTCACCAGAACTCAATTAGCTCTAAACTTTAAAATGTATTTGAAACTTCGTAATTAATTCCTCTAAAATTACAGCTATCCGTTATCGTTAGTCTAATCCCCATTAGTCGCTGCTTTTATGTCGGCAAATATTTATGGCTCGATGCAAAAGGCGAAGATTAGTCTTGCCAAGACAAACGATCCTGTTCTTCTTACTTTCTTACATGACAAAGACGCAACTTTGCCGAGTCGACGTTTCTGGAGTGCTGTTCTTAAAGCTAGTTGAGTACGGGCGAATCCAGCTAACTGAACCAACGATTGCGGCAGCCGGGTACCTATGAGCAGGAAAAAAAAACTGGGCTTTCAATTAGAGAATTTGATACAACAAAGTAAAAATGCATGTTTGGAATACCGCACACATCGTATCGTACGCGAATAATGAGAGCCTGAGCTGTTAGTATTGGTGACGTCGAGTGATCGTACTGTAAAGCGAAAGTCTGCAGTTTAGTGTAATTATAAAAAGTTGATTGGTTGTGATTATGATGAGTTAAACGTTAAGCAAGTTAATTCAATTGCTACTAAACACTATTGTGGAATATTTTGTCATATAATTATCATATAAAAATATGTGCATTTTCTCTATTGATGCAATAAAAGCAAGCATATTTAATAATTGACTAGGTATTTGAAACCGAAAAATGTCACCAAACATGCGTTGTTTGGGATGTGTCTTGTCTAAATACTCTTAATCTAAGTTCCAATCAGGATAAAAAAATATTTTTATATGTCGGACATTAATATAATTATGTACCTACACAACGACGAACTGTGGAATCGTATTTTCCATTACTAAAATATTAGTCTAATATCGGCAAAAAAATGGTCTCCAATCTCGAAGTCCCAGTTATACTGGTAGCCTGAGTACACAACTCTGTTCAAAGAAAAGCAACAACAATACTTTCCCAGAAATATTTCTGTTGTGTAAGTTTAATCTCGAGTTCCGACATCGCGGAATCGCGCCTTTAATCCTGGTTGTGACGACTTTATTCGTCTCGCAAATTGTTGCTTGTTCTTGTGCCGCGTTTCGGGTGCGTAATCTCCGAAAATTATTTTTTATTTAGGGGATGGAAGATTGTTGGAAAGAGCTAAATATTTTATGTTAGCGACTGTAAAACATCAGCCTCGAATGTGGAAAAATTTCAAATGTATAAGGTAGGTTGTTAACAGTTTTTCTTTTAGAACTATTATATCTAATATGAGACTCAAGACAATATTATACACATGTCGAGCTTTGACCGAGGGTGCCCTGGCTGCAAGAGGATTGTATTAATGGGGCAAAACATGTCGAGTATAATTGACATTAACTTAGACGAGTAATCCGGTTCGCTAAATACAAATTTTAATACATTTTCCAGTACATGTGGTGTTTTTTTTAAGCGCGCTAGTGCACGATAAGTGGATCATTTCTTGTCAGGTCGGAACTTCGGACGGCCATCTGTACTGAAAAACATCGTACGATATACGTGCGAAAATGAAATTTGTAACTAGTGTCGGTTTAAAACACTCCCTTTGGTCGTGTTTTAATTTATCGCCGCTCGTTTCGAACTAAATTTTGTTTCGCGCTTGTTTCGTAATGTTGGTACTATTTGTTTATCTATCGAAACTTGTTCAAGATGATCAGTTGATCACGTAATGGTTTATAGGTCAATAATAACTGGGTTATATCAGGTCGATATTAAACGTAATTAATTAACTTAGTTAGGTATTAATGAATGGACTAAGCTCCGAGAACATACATAATAGGTATGCAAAGCTATATCGGACGACGCATAATTAAGGATTCCGTGTTTTATGATGGCATCGAGATCTTATTCTTTTTCCTTGAAAGTATCTAATCCCACTCCACATGCTCTGTAAGTTGTCTGCTATAATTGACCAAACGAGCATTCGCTAATTCTATCCCCCACTCTACGAAATCAACGAATTTTGACGAATCACGTTTTGTGTAACGAACGAATTTCGTAGTGGGGGATAGAATGAGCGAATGCTCGTTTGGTCTAAATGCACCTTAATAATGTATAATCACAGGTCTCAAAACTTGCTGGTCAACAGTCAACCGACAATTATATAAATTAAGGACAGCGGCCGATAATGGGTATAATTTATTTGCTCCTCAGTTTAATGAAATAATCATTCGGTAATCGAGCCGCCAGTTATAGGGCGCGGATACATTGATATAAAATTCGCTAGATGTTTAAAAATTGCTTTTAATTAACAATATTACAAATGTCTGCTAAAATGTGATGAATGGCATTAATCTCTTACTATACCTATTCAAAACATCATAAAATGTTTAGGGCCTATATTTTTATATCATTTCATGTAATCAAGTGGTAACGCAGACGTGAGTAACGTTATAATATTACGTCATCATCGTGTCAGCCGAAATACGTCCCGTCTATTGCTGGACATAGGCCTCCCCCAAAGATTGCCACAATGATCGGTCCTGCGCCATCCGCATACATATTACCGGTACATTTGTTCAAAATGTTCCGGTAATATGTACAGAGAGATGCTTAACCGTCAAAATTGTTGATAATATGCCTCAAGTTACACTTCATTATTTATGACACAATACGGTGTTTCCCGAGTTATTACTTAATATTCAGTCCGTTGTCTAGTTGGTAGTGACCCTGCCTACGAAGCTAGAGGTTCCGGATTCGAATCCCGACGAGGGCATTTTTTGTGTATTTATTTATCACAAATATTTGTTCCTTGGTCGTGGCTGTGTATTTATTTAAGTATCTATATGTAATTTTGTATCTATCTATTATATAATTATATCGTCGCCCTGGTACCCACATCTCAAGCCTTAATTGAGCTTACCGTGAGACTAGGTCGATTTGTGTAAGATGTCCCAATATACACGGTGGAATTTAATCGGTGAACAGGAACCCATTTTTCTAATTCAGTAATCGATGGCGGTCACGTTTATGTAGTACTTAAGTGGAACAAAGTTTTTTTTTAGCATAACAAATTTTTATGTTGAAATTAAACTTTAATTAAAATGTATTGTCACCCTACTAATGGTTTAGTATGAAAAGTTTAATACCTCTTTTCAAACTATCAGCCATGCATGGCTCTTATTTTACATAGGAATAGAGTCTATCGCAAAAATTAAAGCATGTGAGTGGTTATTGCTCATTTATGTTTTAAGTTTCTATGGCTGATAGTTTGAAAAGATTAAACTTTTCAGACTAAACGATTAGTAGGGTGACAATAAATTTTAATTTCAACATAAAAAAATTATGCTAAAAAAACTTGGTTCCACTTAAGTACTACATAAACGTGACCGCCATCGATTACTGAATTAGAAAAATGGGTTCCTGTTCACCGATTAAATTCCACCGTGTATATATTTATTTATTTATTATCCTCGCACATAGCGTATTAGTGACTCGGGAAACAAAGGCGTATATGCAGATAATGGAAATATAAGCATTGTTTTTCAAGCCAGCTAAAGTTTGGCATGGTAGGCAAGGCTGGAGCATTTTACGTAATGTAAGAAGTCAGGGATGACTTTTTATCTTTTTTCTAACAGAAATCCCGGCGCGGCCCGCCGCGCCGGTCGCCTGCGCGGCTGCGGGCGCCGCGCTAGTCCGACGTAACGTTGTATAAAAATCATTCATTGCCCTAGGGCGTAATGACGGATCTACGGCGCGCATCACCGCAGCGCATTGCAGCACTTACCGAACAGGTGTGATGAAAAATATATAACAATGTCAACTCCTGTAACTCTATGCCTGTAATTCGTCAATTAACCAAAGGCGTCGAGAAAGTCCTTAATAGCAGCTTTAGTGTAACGCGTCAACAGCTGGCAAACTGCGTGTACGCTCAAATAGATCTTAATTGGCGTGGCGACACAAATCATCGCGAGAGCAACGATGGGATGCCGCGCAGAGCGGACACTTCATTGACGAAGTATCCACTGACGTGCTTGGTTCTTTCATAATAGACTCTATTGAAGTGCAAAATAAGAGTGGCAGCTCATAGCCACAGCTACTTGAAGCATGTGAATGGTTAAATATTTTTTCTTTTTGTAATTTGTAATAGCTCATCGTACTCACTGGCTTAGTCATGTCGAAATGATGGAGGATGATCGTGCGATCAAAAGGGTTGTGCCGCCGTATTATGGGGCCGTACAAATGGTGGAATCAAGCCCTTAAACTATTTTAGCCATAAACTTGTCGGACACTCCAGATAATCGGTGGAATGGCATTGTTAAAACAGATTTCTTGTGACAAGTCTCAAAGAATTTGAAGGTGGATTTAAATCAAACGAGCGAATTCATGCTCATTCTATCCCCACTCTAGAAAATTCGTTCGCTACAGAAAAAGTAATTCGTCAAAATTCGTTGGTTTCGTAGAGCGGGGGATAGAATGAGCATTTGCTTGTTTGGTGTAAATCCACCTTGACAAGTTAAACTTTGAACTACTAAATTGGCAAGAATCAACGCAAGATCTAGACTATTCATGAAATGAATTCAGACAAAGGATGAAGGACTTCGGAACCGGCTATCTGGAACCGAAGGAGGTCAAAACGCTACCGCTAGGGTCCATTCTCAAACATATTGAGTTGATAGAACAATCCCTGGGGTAGGCGAAATAGAGGGCAATTACACAAAAGATCCTAATGGGTCGAAGTGTATCCGTAAGGGCCCCACCAATAAGATAAGATAAGATAAGACTATTCATAACCATTTAACGACTTCTCGTGTCAGAGACCATGTATGACTCAATTTGGATCGGTGGCGACTTATATACGATATTTTGTACCTACCTACCTAAAAACATTATTTTTTTCCAGATCACCTCTAACTAAAAATTATACAAAATATCAAAAACAAAAATGTAAGGTTGGAATGTTTATTATTTCTGTAATATTTGGTACCTACCTCAGAACGTCGTTATTATTTTACCTATAAAATATATAATTATAGGGTTCAGGCTGTTTCCACCTTTGTAAGAAATTAAAAACCTGTTTCAGTTCCACGAGTTAAGGGCCAACGGCCAACTACTTAAATCTTACGAATATATCTATGAATTTTTGTGTTTTCATAAGAAAATCCACTCTTCTCAAAGCAAATCTCGCTACGTTTCGTAGCCTTCGACATCGATTTTAATAAGGAATTTGAATCAATATATATATAAAGGAGGTGAAAACTGCGCATTAATCTTTGATCATTCTCCGAGTTTGTTTGTGATGAGCGTTGATAATCGCGTACGCCGTGGGATTTCGATATTTAATTGGCTACACTAATTTGTATTTATTTCAATTTGTACTATCGCGTGACATCAAAGAGTAAATTAAACGCGATACATTTACAGCCTTTGATCAGATGTTCAGATGTTTCAGTAATGTAAACTAAAATAAATGTGAGTTATACGAATGGAGTATACTTAGTATCAGTCAATGGGTTTACCACGGCTGTTTAAATCGAAGAAAGCATTAAAAAATATGTGTAGTGATTAGATAATATTTTAAGGTAAGTATAGTGTACTGATATTAGTGATTTATGCAATTACAAGTAAATACAGTTTTGTTCAGATATTTTCGACCTAGGACTTTTAGGCCTAGTGCAAATACATGAGGTTACCTACACGTAATGTTATGTAAGAGAAGGGGAGCCTAGAATCTTAACAAAGTTCACCAACAAGAGAGATGTATTCAGAAATTACCGACGCGTGACTTGAACACAAGTCTAATAGGCTAAGTCCATGATTGGTGCGACAGTGTGTCGCCGCGAGATAGTTGAAACTAGTAAAAAGGTACTTAAACAAACCTGCAAACTTGAATTATTTCATAATCACACACTTTCAAAACACAATCTTGGTTTTATCACCAACTTAAAACCTTAAATCTGAAGTTCACATGCATTTTTTGTTACAATTATATATTTATTAGTATTAATGCAAAAATATAATCTGCGAACATGTTTCACGATATGTGTCAAAGACGTCTATGGAAGTATTTACTATGGAAAGTCAGCCATATTTGTTTATCTTTTTTTTACTTTCAACTGAAAAATAGTATACGTTTGCATATTGATAAAATAGGACACTACTACATACTTAGTATTTTTCGCGGCGTCATACTGTCGCATCAATCATGTACTAAGCTTACAGCCTAGCCAATTTGCCTTTGTGCAATCGTATACGATAAGCAATGAGCCACGTGACCATAATAATGTATGGAAATGGTCACATGACTTTTTGTACGAATCTGTATTTTTCATACATTTGTTGCTTATCGTATAAGATTGCAGAATGGCATCTTGGCTACGCCTGCAAGTGTTTCTTTCATCTATCATATGTATATTATGCACGGTGTTTCCAGAATCAGTAATAACTTCACACACCGTATATCATCACTACATAGTATAAAATAAAGTCACTTTTTCTGTCCCTATGTCCCTTTGTACGCTTAAATCTTTAAAACTACGCAACGGATTTTGATGAGATTTTTTTTAATAGGTAGAGTAAATTCAAGAGGAAGGTTTTTATGTAGGTATAGTTAAGTACCCGTGCGAAACCGGGGCGGGTCGCTAGTATTATATGTATAATATTAAGTCATACTGAACAACTTTTAGTATGGGACATATGCCGAAATCGAAAAAAAAAACGACTTTCAAATACACAATGTCGAGATCATGTAGCCAATAAGTATGTATTCATGAAAGTCGGGAAATATTTCAGGTGTCCCATTATAAAAGTTGTTCAATATTACTTGTATGAGTTGTATATTATGTCGTATGTGGGTGGTTATTAGTGACCCAGGATTATGTATATTAGGTACGTGCCCAATTAAGTATTTGTATAGGTAATATTGTATGATGGAGTCCGTTTCTTCAACACATGATGCAAAATAATATCTATTCTTTTATATCCGAAATCAATGCACGTAAATATATGTAGTTGGGAAGCTATATTATCCGTAAAGATAATGGGCATTTACTAAATGAGATCATCCCCTGATTCATACCGTTGTAAATAAGTCCTAACTTAAACTTCAGAGCTATTATACATAATGAGACGTGAAATTTTGTCTACAACTTACTTGAAACTACACAAGAGGCATCAAATGAAAGTTCACGGGCTCAACCATTTTCAACCGTATTCTAAGGCCTTAAGATCACTATATTGTTCACGTTTGTTAATAGGTATAACAAACACTATAAGTTGATGCACTTTCCACATATTTCGTCCCCCTACTTGAAAAGTGGACCCTTTTATGCATAAGTTTATAGCGCAGAAAATGACTTGACCGCCCCTCAATAAAACGGGTACGACGTTTTCCTTTTAACATATGCTGTGCTGAGACATGAAATGCTACAACGTAGGCGACGTACTTAGCGAACTTCTAAGAACAATTCTCAAATGACAGAAAAACATTTTCCCAATTAACTGTGTAAATTTAGGGAAGACACGCCATAGTGGCAATAGACCGTTACGTAGGTACTGCATTGGAACCGAGCACACAATGCACACACACACACATACTTCGACGAGCTATGGTCTGACTCTGACGTGAAGCTTTTCTTAGGCCCTGGTTTTTCTGGCCGGCGACCGGCGACCGACGCGTGTCCGCCGCCGACGACATTCGAATGTTTTGTTTGCGAATGTTTGAGGGTGGTTTCTCTGGAACGTCGCCGACTACCCGCTGCCGAAGTGTCGGACGATTCGGCCTGGCCTCGATAAGTTCTAACATGAATAAAGTTTTTCTTAATAACATACATAGCATTTTATACTTAGCGTTTAACTGAGTTTGTTCCTGCGATATGGGAGCAGGGAGGAGAGTAAAACGAGGTGTTTATATTCTCACGTGCTTTGTGAGAGATTTTAAAACCTCATGTCATGTCAATTGTTTGTCAGTAACCGATTCAGGAATATGAAATTTAATAAGCTCTTCCCCTATGATATAAAACGTACAAGTTTCACTATAAATAATTATATCTTTGGCCTAAACTATGTATAGAAGTTGAAATAACTTAGTTAAAAAAAAATATTTTCCCTGTTTTATCGTCATTTGCTAGGCCTCAAATATAGTTACTCGAAGGCAAACCGAAACTACAATACATTTTCTTGTAATATCAAAACAAGGTTTGTCGCGAATAATCAAGCCTCTGAATATATCTCTATCAACCACCGACTGACAGACTATCGTCACACATGCATCCTTATAAGTGAATAATTACGCTTCCCAAACGCCCAAAGCCGGAACAGACAAAAGGGTGGCGTCAGAGCCATTTGTTATTTATAGTCAATTTGTGCCCCAGACTGCGACCGTTCGTTAGTGGCGGCCCGTGATAAACTTATTATAGGAAGCCGCTTGCACACCGTGGCGTGATGGTCTCAATTCTGCAATAGGAGCATTCCATGGGCTGTCCCGTACAAACGCGTAAATATTTCGATAATATAAGTGTTCTTCTGAGTTTTTTTGAGCAATTTTTGACTCCTCCAGTCACGAAAGAGAACTTCGATAAACCGACAATTTTGAGAAAAATCGTGTTCGTAGGGGACATCGGTGGACAGATAGATGGTGGTTTTCGTAGAATGCACCAATATCTGGGCAATCGTTTTGTCCTCGCGGTGATTTTTGAGTTTCAAGGCGTTCGAAATAGCTGGTCAATGGGAATGGTTTCAAAATATTTGGTAACCGAATTTAAGCTTTCAATTAATCATCACTTATACTTAAGCCAAGAAGGCAAACATATGTACCCCCGACCCAACTTTTTCATTTTGAATAAATAATTGAAAAAAATACGTCAATGGTCAGTAGCCAAAGGAAAAAAAATGTTATTACTAATACTTTTTTATTACTCGTCATAATTTATCCAAGTGTACTACAACAACCGCATAAGTAATTACTTAGTGTTATATATTAGCATGTATTTTGTCATTTGGATTTGTTTTTTGTAGTTTGTAATTTTTTTTTCGACTTTTCGTTAAATTAATAGGCTACTCGTATTACTTCTGTTTTAAATTTTGGACTTCTGAGCCATGTAGTAATCCTGACCATCGATGATCGATGAGTCAGTGTGTGACAAAATTAAAGAATTTTGACGATTAGTAGGTACCCGAGTTGTTATTAAACTACAAGTTTGAATTGAAATCAAGTAAGAATATCGTGATTTGTAGGAAATTACGATGTCTGTTGCTAATCATGTCTATCTATCTGACCTATTTTAATATATGGAATTGATTACTTTACTCAATAAACATTTATAAGCTAAAAAAGGTTTCAATATCATTTTGATAGCTTTTTACAATTACCAGTCCTCAACTTCTCGCCATTATCACTTAGGTAGGTAATTAATATTTATCATAAATATCAAGTGAGCCATATTAGAAGTTCAGAACGGTGTAAGGGGAGGCCATTTATCCGGACACGTTCAGAATAGCTATACGTTTCATAATTATTTGTTCATTCGCAGGCCTACCAAATTGTACGGACTATGTTCTTTGTTTTGCCAAACAATGGATTAGTGTCTATGGTTTTCATGTTTTTCCTGCTTTTTGTGGGAATTGGGAATCAACTCATTTGATAAATATTTCTAGGAATAAAATAAAATTTCAATGGATTCAATTAATTATTACAAACGACTATTTGGCTTAACATGTTTAGCTGAACAGTCATGTGCAAAAATAAGTATCGAAAGAATCCACTCATAAATATGTTACGAAGTTCTTATTACACAGAATTAGAGTGCACTGGGACATATTTTTGAACATTTTTGTGTACACCTTATTTTGTCTTTGACTGAACAACGTGTAAAGACGTCGAAGATTGTATGTTAACAACAAGTTAATTGAAGCTACGGGGTGTTAAAAGCCTTTATTTTTCTAGCATAAAATATCGCAACATTATATTGTGTAGATATGTAAGTAAGTATTAATTTTAGCCCAAAGAAAAAAAAATAACCTAGGTAATCTAAAGTGGGCAAGAGGTTCCTTGTTTTATTCGCCTGGTCAGAATAAACATCAATTCCTTTTTGAGTATAACACAAGCTCTTAAACTTTACTTATTGTAAAGCCACTCACAATGCTCTTAAGACATTTAAACTTGCCAAAGATTGTTTTTCCCAATCCACTGCAAAGTTTCAATAAACATTTGAAACCCATAAAGCGGATCTCATACAAACATCTCCGGGCAGCGACTTGTATTTACAATTGTTTCCTTCAACGTTTCAAGAGATTAAACTTAAGTTGGGTAATATTTTTCAGTCGCTTGAGTTGGGAACGTTGATCATTTACTTATCACTAGATGCAGCAGATACATTTTGCCTTTTATTTCTCTTTGAGGAAGTGTTCAAGGAAGTTGTTAAAGTTATAGGCACTTTGTTGTATTTACGTTATGAATATTTATAATGAATCCCTAAGGACAATCTTAAGTACACAAATCAACAATCACATGGCTATTTTTCGGACGTTCTTCCCTTTCGGTCTTATAGACATATTGATAAGACCAAAAAGGACAAACAATAATTAGCGGCTTGTTAAGTTAAGAGACGTTTATGAATAAGAGGGTTACTTACTTTAAATTTAACTGCGATTAAAATCGATGAAATGTAGGTAAATATATAAATTTGCAATAAGGACTTGTATTGAATTATTATAAATATCTAAGAATAAAACAAGTTGTATATTGATTTCAACTTTCACAATTATCATTCATATTTTAACGACAAACGGGTCTTAATCGCATAAACTTACGTTTAATTTTATCGTGACGTTTCGGGCATGACGTTACACCCGTGGTCGCAGGCAGACTCAACAAGCTGTGTTATAAATATTGGATGTCATATACCGAAGAAAAAACGACCAAGAACACCAACGTCCAAGGTGGGAATTAAACCCACGTTCACAGCTTTCGCGGCTGATGCCTGCACCACTCGGCCACTCGGTCGTTGGTGATCTTGGTCGTTTTTTCTTTGGTATATGACATCCAATATTTATTAATAGTATTAAGTAGTGTTACTACTGGGGAAAAAATAAAAGTACAAATCAAAATATTTACAATTACCTCATAAGTTGTGTTTTTAAAAAGTTTTATAGGGCCTCTAGACGAGTTAATCTGTGGTTTTGAAGTTTTCCTTTGTCGCCGGGGAGCGGCGTTTATCTGAAGAACACAGGGGCACAAGTTTCCATGTTGATGTCTCCGTATGAAATTATTCGCACAAGTATTTCTTTTGGCAAAACGTTGGGATCTCGTAATATTCGTATGGCGGCGGGATAGAAAATTAAACACGGGTTCTAAATGACATAATCTGTAAGAATTTTGTGATTATACAACATATTAAAGTAAGTATTTTCAGAGTAATTTAAATAAAAAACAATAATATCTACATTTTATACCATTGCTATCCACTCCTTAAACTGTATAAAAAAAGCAGAATTGTAGGTCAACAAGTGCTTTCCTACAATACCTTAGTACAATTTAGTACCTTTACATAGTGGCAATAATATGTATGATAATTTAATTATGTATTTTTGTTACTTTAATACATTTATGTTAAAAATATAACCTTTGCTATTTTTAACAGGCGATTCGGTAAAAGAGCTTGGTAATCTTGGAGGTAAATGGAATCATTATTCGTTTATTTTTCAAATGTATGTGATATCTCAAGAAATAGTATATTACGATATGAGTGCGAAAAAAATTAAGTTCGAAACGAGTGGAGATAAATTGTCCAAAGCTGGCACGAATGGAATGAATGAAATTAATGACATTTATCATTGTGTGTATGCGGCCGTGCTATGCCAACCTGTATCTACTGTCATTTTGACATCCACACATAGATACATTCTGTCGCTTACTCGATCCATTCGTGCCAGCTTTCGTGAATTTACCTGTAAAGCACGACCGAAGGGAGTGCTTTAAATCGACACAAGTACGAATTTCGTTTTCGCACCAGTATCGTACGACGTTTTTCAGTACATATGGCCCTCCGAAGATTACGACCTGACATAAAATGAACCATTTCTCGCACTAGGGCGTAAAAAAAGCGCTATCTGTACTGAAAATGATATTTTTCCATAATTTATTTTGCAAAATTATTGTTTTACCCTCTACCTACAAATATTTTCTTGGTGAGTACAAATTACTTCAGAATCAAATAGAATTATTGTGATCACTGAGTATTCATGGCAATCAATGAAATGAAAACACCGGTTAGGCATTAAGCATTCCAATGGAATAATCGTTTTACAACAAGAGGCCGCGTGGTGACGGCAGTAAGAATACATTTGTCACCACCCCAACTCCTCCTGCGGGTGTCGTAAGAGTCGACTAAAGTATTGAAGTGTCATTTACCATTATTTGATAAATGATTGATGATGAGCAGCAGCGTTATCATAGTGGACACATTACTGCGATCGCCAACTCGCTTGCCCAGCGTGACATTTATGGGCATTTACCTCCTAATGCGTCTATACGCATAGTCAATATGCGTATAGACGCATTAGTCTCCGTCCAGCAGTGGACTATCATAGGCTGACGATAAATCGTTAAACATAGATCAGATTGAAATGGATACAATCCGCTATCCTTTAATAACCTTTGACCACATAATCAAGTTCAGTTCGAGCATTTTTCCTATAAATCCCGCCGCGGTCAAATCTAGCACATTAATCAGGCTGGCGTATCGCAAGCCAATACCAAGTAGCCGTGATTTATTGGCGAGAGCTTTCCGGGCACGTCTACCACCTGTCTGCGGACTTGGCTTGAAGTTCGGTGCACGATTCCTGTGCCGTTCCGTCAGAAAGTGCTTACGGACTCGTAAGTTCCAGGGTTTAGGCGTTGCTACGTAATATATGAGTACATGTGAAGGGTGCACGGGAAAAACATGTCTAATACTCAAAAAAATCAGGGCGAATTCACACCGAATAAGTTGCTACGTAATATAAGTTGCTACGTAGGAAAAAACATGTCCAGTGCCTAAAAAAATCAAGGTAAATTCACACCTTATTCTGTTAAAAGTAAGGTGGTTTTTCCTTCTGTAATTTGAATTGACTAGACATGTTCTTTCCGTGGGCCCTTCATATGATTATTTATTTCGAGTTATCATGTCCATAAATCGATGTAGGTACTACTAATTGTTACTTGTAGTAGTACCTAGCTTTGCTTATTTCAAGACTGGCGACAGGACCAAGTGTTGTTTTCTGGGCACCTATTATAGAACCTTTACCTACGCGAAAAGAAGAATAAGTCGAAATTGGACTACGCACTTTGCCCAAAGCTTTCCAGCCCCGTCTATCAGCGCTCTGCAGACTTTGCTTGATGTTCATGATTTTTGTGAGGTTAGCGCTCAAAAAGCGCTTATGGAGACTGGGCAAAATGTGGGATCGGATAGAATCAGATAAGTTTAGTATTGCTACATTGTCATAATATACCTACTCATATAGTTTATAATAGGTATCTATTTTTGTAGTGCGACTTAGTTTGGTTATTGTCTACGCATCCTGGAAAGTTGCACGGAGGCAACGCCAATCGAAAAAACGCGAACGCGTGTTTCGAATTTGTAGGCTATTGGTACAAATGTAGGAAAAATCCGTCGCACAACTTTATGAAAATTACAATACTTAGCGGCTTGCTAATTTAGGAGATGTTTATGAATAAGGGGGGGGGGGTTAGTATTTTACTCTTTGGACTGTCATGCAGAGCAGTCAACAGTGTTGTGACACTTTTGACACTACGAGTACTGACACTAATTGATTTACATACTTATTGAGCATAGCCAATTATTGTATATTTTTGATGATTAATCAATTACAAGTTGCGTAATTAGTTACATGTACACCGTGTCCAATAAATCCGAATACAGAACAAATATCTAATAAAGCAAATGGGCAAAAAGATCCTACAGTTATTATTATGTTTTATGAAAAGCACACTTATATACTATATTCACAATAAATATTTCGGAATAACTCCAGCTATAACTTTTTTACCAGCCTCAAACGCGTTTCAAACGGATCATACGCGGCACGCACCATTTTCTTCACATTTGACCCCAAATACCCCTGGTAACCTTTTTGGAATGATCTAAGTTCCTGATTTTATAAAAATGTAGTCTTTAAAGCATGTATTACCATTCAAAATAATCTAATACGCCTAAACCTGGAGGACTGCATGGCAATTCATGTTTCGGCTAAAAAACTGCCAATTTAGTCTGAAACCACGCTGGAACGCCATTTACCGTCTGTGCTGGAGCTGCGTCTTGTTAGAACACATGATACTCTTTCCCAAGCACCTTTTAAACTTAGGAGCATTTATCTTCTCCATAAATTTGGTTTTATAGAAAAAAACGTTAATTTTAACGCTTTTATCTAAAAGTACTGAAGGCAGTGTAACTCGCTTCCATTCTGCATCCCACGCCATGGTCGATGGTGAGCCCAAGAACCTAGGATCATTTTTCTGATAGCCCGGAATGTGTTCTATACTTGGCACCCACAATCGCCAATTTTGAACACGGTGAGTCTGTTCTACCCCATACGGATTCTCGTAATAAAAATTAACTCGTCACCTGCGTGCCGAGCAAGTATTTTATTGGCACTTTACACTCTTCTCTTCTAAGACACTGTGGATATGACACATTCATTGTGGTTTTATTTTATTAAGATGAAAATACTCTTTACTTTACATTACTATTTGATAACCTGTGATTCCTGTATTTTTAGAACTGAGGTAAAATATGTGTATTCGAACTTATTGGACAGGGTGTAGTTCAATAATTTGGTTATGCGTATGCATTTATTGCCTAATTAAGCATGGCAATATATATGTAGGTAAGATTTGATTATTTCTAGACGCTGTTTTTAAATTTTAGTACTATCACACAGCAAATCATCATCATCATCAGCCTATAATAGTCCACTGCTGGACGTAGGCCTCTCCTATTAACTATGCGTATAGACGCATTAAGTAGGAGGTAAATGCTCAATCGCCACGCTGGGCAAGCGGATTGGCGATCGCAGTAATGTGTCCACTATGATGACGCTGCTGCCCATCATCAATGTTTTATCAAATAATGGTCAGTGACACTTCAATCCCTTAGTCGACTTATACGACACCCGCAGGAGGAGTCGGGGTGGTGACAAATGTATTCTTACTGCCGTCACCACACGACCACCGCAATTTATCACCCCAGAATTATTCTGCACATACATAACCGAATTACTATACAATGTTCAAACAGTGTGCATCTAATTCAATTACACTAGAACTGCACTCAAAGTCGATAACTCTATCAGGCCCAGCCAGCGTGACTTCCTTACTTTACAGCAATAAGGTTCAATTTCCTATGAAGCCTTCATCATACACCCATCGGCCGCAGTTCCATGCATCACACAGTGGAAGTTCAATAAGTAGCCTTAAGCACATTTCGCTGTTTGCGATTGACAAGATCCTGTTAATTCCAAGACAGAGTTGTACTATATTAATTAGATCTGTTTGCTTCTCAGGCTCTATTTGCTCCCGACTTAATTAACATCTGCTGTATAGTGCTGGGGTGACTAGTTATAAGTAAAGACTGGTAATATTCATAAACGTTCACCGCAAGATGCCTCGGTTAGCGCAGCGATGTATCAAAGATCGCCAGTGATCGGAATTCTGCCGGTGATCGGGTACAAAACTTGAACAAAACTTGTCAAGTAGATATAAAAGGGCACTTACAGTTGTAAATGTCATTTGAACTATTGTCACTGTCACTAAAAGTTTTGTTACGTTTTTGCACGTTCAGATGATTATCTCGCTGAAAATTTCTAAGTTTTAATGAAAGCCTATTAAATTTGTACTCTAAAACAGGCCGACTCCGGGACGATTTGATACTTAATGTTATATAGAATCGTACCCGGTCCATTCTTATATGAACTGTGCAGAATAATTATATTAAGGTGGTCGTGGTTATCGACGCTACTGAGTTATAAAAATAGTATTACTTTTCAAAAAAGTAAATTTATCTATTGCGAAGAGAAAAGCGATTATCATATATAACCAGAGGTTAATTTGGAACTACTAACTGAGTAGGCGCGGATCCAGGACTTTGTTCAGGAGGGGGGGCATTGACCTATGATAATATATAGCACCTAACCATACAAGTCCGGTGTCAGGGGGAAGGGCAAGTGCCCTTATTGCCCGTCCCTCTAGATCCGCGCCTGTTACTGATCTATATTTTTAACAAGTCTCTGGCGCTGGTCGGATTTATGCTTAATAAGGGAATGTAATAATGTTAATTGTCATTATGCAGTGTCTATAAGCCTTAATATCGAGCTGAGTTAGATAACTCGTAATTACTTATTCGTGTTGACAATAATACAAATTGATTTCATGAAATTTAGCGGTCTGCTCAATCG